>QRDG01001596.1:626692-740242 GCA_012064385.1 Puccinellia tenuiflora
AGGCTCCAAGCCCATCAGAGTGTTCCGGTGACTATCACGAGCAGCCACCGTGTATAGGTACCACTGACGGGCACGGATGTCCAACGCCCTAACCATCTCGATAAGAGCTCGGTGGCCGTGGTCTGGCTCGGTTGCTGGGTCTATGTACCTAGCAACATAGCAGCCCTCCAGACCGTCCTCAGCATCTGGAAAGTGATAGAAATCTGAGATAGGATTTGCTAGGTAGTCACAGTCTCCACGGTACACGGAGAGGCCGTTGAACGCAGCCTCCTGAACGGCCTGCTCCACGGTCATGCCCACACCTACACTCTGGTACTGGACTCCGTCTCCATCCGGAGTCAGGACACGGGCCTCGCAAAAGAACTTGCCCCTGTCCGTATGGCATGTGCTCCTCGTACACTACGTACTCGGGGTACCAAGGGCAACCCTGGCTGGCTAAGGCAGCAGCAAACAAAGCGGGGAACACGCGGACACCCTCACAGCGAGTCAGACGGACAACAAGCCCCGAACTCGAAATCTGTATCAACAACAGAACAGTTCAACGGTTAGGAACGGAATTGAGACTCATGAATTAATCTAGACAGTAAGAACCCAAACCCCGAGAACCTTAAACTGTGACCCAACTGCAAGACAAATAGAGGTAAGGCGACTCAGAGTTAGAGCGAGTTGGGTAAGAAGTAAAAAGAATCCTAAGAAGGTTTTCACAACTCATTTTTAGGTTATAAATAATTTTCAACTAGACTCGACATCGACCAATAGAACGGGTTTCCTACAGGTAGTACTGCTCTGATACCAATTTGTAGCGCCCCGACCTCAGAACTATACAGTGAAATGTTGTGTAACCGGTCATGCTACACAATCGAGGGTTACTGGGTTTACCAATCCCAGGCCAAAACTCATTGGCAGGTGTGCTCGGAATGGATCATCAGCACACAACACCTCGATCATGCCATAAGCTCAGACATCGCTTTCACGTATAGTAAAGAGACCAAGACTGCGGAACAACTGGCACATCACAGACTCTACGACACAAGAGATCATAGTTCAACTCATATATGAGAAAGATAGCAAATATCACAATCAGAGGTCACAGACCCATCATTACAGCAAGCGGAAGCAAATATAGTTGTCTAACAACAAGATCCAAATTATGGCCTAAGAGGCCTACAATAACATATCCCAGCCAGCCTATTCCGAGACGTCCCAAGCTGCCACCTGGGAACCCCAGACTACTCGTCGATGTCAATAAAGAACCCACCTTCCAGTTCGGTGACGTCCTCCTCTGAAAAATAATAATCAACAAATCAAGTCTGAGTACGATGTACTCGCAAGAATTAGTAGGGCGATATAGGCCCGATGCTGACGGAGGCTCTAATGCTGTATAATGTAGATGGTTTTGCATAAAGCTAGTTTTCCATTTTAAAAGACATCAGGACCCCTTTGCATCGTCTACTCAGAATGTTTTCCGAAAAGGGATAAGAGAGTAAACTTTCATCTGTGGTTCTCAACGAACCATTTGTAACCAGAAGCACCTCATCTCCACCAAGGCACTCCCTCGAATCACCCTCGAGGAAATGAACCTTTTATCACACGTTGGATTGCAACCTCTAGCTGCCAATTTATTAATTAGGTTCAGGTTCTCTATGAGCTAATCCGCCTTTCCCAAGAGTTTTTCCATAACCGCGGACACGGCTTTTCGAAAAGATTAAACCCTGCAGGGGTGTACTGTTTTTATCCATTGGTACCGTCCGACCCCTTGCCTGTACAATTAGCTCTCTTCCGGGGAAAGCCGGCAGGGCGGGCGCGGTTAAACCTTTACCTCGCATGAGACTATCCAAGGGTCATCGTGACGACGGGACAAGTTCAGTGCCTATTTCAACACCCTGCCCCATCGCCACTCCTATCACCACCATCCTCATCACATCATCATCATCATCATCACCATCATCACCGACCACACACTCGCAAATGGAAAGCGCAAACTAGAGGACCCTTGGATACGCCCGCACAAGTTATTTAGTTAGTAAGGGGCCCATACCCCCACCGATGGTAGCACGCTCGGTTCTTGGTTCTAGCTAAAAGCACTCTCAGCCTAGGCGACAAGAATGAGGCAAAACACCATCCCTGATGGCAACTCATCCAAGCCTTTTAACAAATTAGTTAAGTACCAATCGTAACCACCATGTCCGAATCATTCCATCAACATCAATATCATGGAATTAAATCACCGGACAACTAAGCATGGCTAAGCATATAATACAACAATTGTATCTTTGTCTCAGGCCAACACATCAACCCTAGGTTTCATAGGAGGGGAAGCATGTGATGGTTCAGGGGACAATGCATATCATAGGATTCTCTATCTTGATCAAAAGTGACAGTTGAATCGCATGCAATATTCTGGTGGAGGAAATAAGTTTATAAAACACTAGGATGCTAGATGCCAAGAAGGTTAGGTTAGTTCTTGCCTTGCTGATAGTACTGGGTGCGTTGATCATCGAGCTATTGTGGTGGAACCTCGACTCCTGAATCTAACGAAACACAACAATACCAGGAAACAAAATAAATACCACGAATACAAGGTGCAATGCACAATCATGATGAGATAGTCAATTTATGCACTGAAATCATATTGGGCATGTCCCACAAGTTAAATGGAACCCCTAAAATAAATATCACAATTAACGGGTCAAAACTCCATATTTAACTTAGTGAATTTAGCATTTATTCAAAATGTCCAGTACTGAAATATGGGGTCTACATGCATGAAATTGACATTGTTAGATAGGTATTATTCCACTGATCAATTTGGTACTTCGTTTGCAATTTTTCGATTAACGATTGAATAAATGGTGATTTAAACGGTTATGCAACTTAAATCATTTTAACCAATTCGAAAATGACATCAAAGGAAAAGTTGGGTACTTGCTATGAACTTAACATAGATAGATAGCAATTGCCTTGCTGATCATTTTGACATTTTATTCACAATTTTTGAGTGATTATTTCTCAAGTTATGATTTTCCCAAATTGTAATTAAATCTGCCATTTTAATAATTTTAAATAAACAGCAAATTAAAAGGTTCATTATTTCATGGAAATAGCACTAACAATTAGATGTTGTTTTCGTGAACATTTTAAGATCTTATTTGCAATTTTTGGATCGAAATTCATCAAGTTATGATATTTTCAATAATTGATTTAATTCTGCCATTTCTGTTTTTATTAAATACAGGCAATTTATTTTGGCCAAATAATTCAGACAAGGGCTCTAACAGATTGAAATTTTCTTCCTGAGCATTTTGGTATATTATTTGCATTTTTCTGAGTTGTGGTTCAAAAGTTATGCAATTTCAAAGTTCAATTCAATTTCTGTCTTTTAACCAAATTTCAGGAATTTGTGCCGAATCGTTTTTCACCCGAGGTGGGCTAGCCACTGAGACGGACGGGTGGGGCAGCGGCCACGGTGGCAAGCCACGTCGGCCAAAGGGCCACCGGCAGGTTTGACCGGCGCGACGCGTGTGCGGTGACCGGCGGCATGCGGAGCACGCATCTGTCGCACGCGTGCGCTAGGAGGCCCGGGAAGGATCGCATTCGGTTCCGCACGGCGAGGGGAGTCTAGTGGCGGCGGTGCATGACCTAATGGTCACCGGAGGAGCTCCGGCGACAAGCTATGGCGGCGGCGTGGTCTCGGCCTACCGCGCTACGGCGAACCAGAGGGAGAGGGAGAGAAGGAAGAGGTCTAGGAGGACCGTGTGCTCACCCTGAGCGCGTCTAGGTGCTCGGTGGTGAAGGGGAAGGTCGGCGGCGACAGCAAGCATGCTCGACGGCCGGCGGACGGGGAGGAAGAAGACGGGACCGTCCGCTCGATTTAGGGCGCCCCGGCCTGATTGCTTGGGCGAGGAAGAAGAGGGAGGCGAGGCGGAGCTCCTGGTGCGCTTCGATCTGCTCTGGGAGGCTTGTGTCGACGGCGGCATGCGGCGGCGGTTCAGTCAGTCGGCGGTCATGCTCCGCTCGATCTAGGGTTTCTGCAGGGGGGAGAAAAAGGAGGGGAGCGAGGGAGTGCACGTCGAGGGGAGCCTCATTATCCTCCAGGGGGGCCAGCGCGCGAGGGGGACCGAGGAGGAGGCCACGGCGGCAAGGTGGGGCGCGGCCATGGCGCCAGTGTTCCCCCTGTCGCCACAGGGAGGGATGACAGGTGGGTCCCCCTGTCAGGGATTTCTCATTTTCATTTTTCCAGAAAGTCAAGTAGGGTTTAGGTATTTAATTGAGGCCCTTAATTAATTTTAAAAATTCTGGAAAAATTTACAGAGCCATAATATATTATTTGGAACCTGTGGTAAAATTTGCAGCCCATTTGGAAATTATCTCATGTGTTAATATTTCAGAAGTTGCTCTCTTGAATTTTGGGGTTTTATTAAAAGATTTGAATTCGCAATTGCATTCAAATCTTGCAACAAGCACATTTTAATTTATTAGAACTTCCTGGACAAATATGGATGTTCATATTTGAATTTGTTTGTTCAACACCATTAGCCAACCTTGACTTCTTTGTTAAAGGCAAAGTATTATTTCATGTGGAGCAATTTGAATATATATTTGCCATGATGCAATATGAGATGCAAAAGTGAAAATTTTACTCATATTTTCAGGTACCAAAAGTGGGGCTGTTACAGAGCTATTGAACATGATTACGGTCATCGTTGTATTACCTTTGTGGGGGATCTTTTTATGAGTTAATATATGTTGAGATTGCAATGTTTATTTCAGTTATGAAAGTAGATGCATATTATGTACCCCGTTCTTGTATCCTTGTTTTGATCAAGCATGTTTATGAGAGCGTGTGAGGGGGAACGTGTGCATTAGTTGGAGTAATGGGGGTGGTGACGTGATAAGCTGACAACTTAATATCGTGATCCATTGGGTGTTTACCTTACTTTGTTGCCTCATTAGGGATAAACCAAAATACCATGTTGCAAGGTATGAGGAGTGACAAGCCTCTACCTATGACTAGATCCAGCATATTCTTATTTTCACTTCATGTCATTAATCTTAAAGCTATACTCTGAGTCATCTTAATTACTGAGGTGTTATGATTTAGTTCGCATCTTGGTGGAGTATAAGTGAGACTAATAATCAAAAGGTCTCTATGTTAGGGCGTGATGCCCATATAATTAGTAACATGTCATTAAACTTGTTTGCAATCTCATATGTTAATCCTATGTGTACTTATTTGCCACACTATATTAAAGAGAGAGTGCATGTGTGAAACCATGAACCCCGGTCCATTTTTAATCATAAGAAACAACTTTCCAACCACTTTTAAGCATTTTCTACATTCAGCCATTTTAAAATCAGAAAATACAAAAACACTTTTATTCATTGCATACACATATAAAAACCCCAAAAATATCATCCATCATCATTACTACCATCCTTGCATTACTACTTACCACCATTGCATATTTATTTACTGCTTTGCATTAATTATTATCCTAATATCATTCTCACACCTTGTGCTTGACAACCACTTGGTGAGGTTGAGGGCACAAATCAATCTACTTTGTTTGCAGGAAATCTAGAGAAGGACAAGGAGATAAAATCCCCACTACTGATTCCCCGAGAGTTCGATATTAAACCCTCGAGTCACCCTCGTGGGGAAAAACTTCCACTTCTACATACTCTGCACTTGGAGGCTCAACCTATCCCATATATTATTTTCCTTTCAGGGTATCAAGAGTGCTTGTTGGCGTAGTTGAGGGAGAAACACTCTCATCAATTCCGTCATCACTAACCCGGATCAGTCACAACCCGGATCACAGGTTCAAGCTCACTCAGAAGGAAATGGTGACTCGGAGAGAATCTGGGGTAGTGACCCGGCAGAAGTTAACCCGGTTCAGCCAGGACCCGGTGCAGGTTAGATTTGAGTTTCTTGAAGATTCCAGAAGCCGCATCGGAGGAGCCAGATGCGAGGTTGTCTAACGCTTGCAAAGCCCAAAACGGAAGTCGGTGGCGCTAGAACGAGTTCGGGGTCAACCCGGAAAGACAAAAGGTGACTTTCCAAAAGAAGCTGAAGATGACGTCTGAAGTCCAGATCCAATACGACTCCAGCCAGGAAGCTTACCTAGTTTAGAAGAAGAAACCGACCTAGTTCATGAGTTGTAATCCGTGTAGAAGTACAATTGCTTGTACGGAAAGTCCAGCCGCCTCGCTATATATATGTAGGAGGTGACAGCCGATTGAAATTAAGCAAACAATCGACAATCAATACAAACCCTACTTTTTTACCCTCAAACCCTTGTTCTTGCTTCCGTTGTTCGGCGACTTCGCGAGAATTCATCGAATATCGACAATCGAGTTGAGAGCGGTCCAATCCGGCTTAACTCAGCCAATCGTCGCCGGCTTCCTCCGACGGGGTCCCTCCCGAGGGGCTGGGGCGTCTGGTTCTAAAAGAACCAGCTTGCTGTCTTGCGTATCGCGCTGCAAGTTGGTCTCCCGCGGGGCGAGTTGCGGAGTATCTCCCCCGGCACCGCGGGTACACGAGGACGTGTTCGTGTGACGTGTTTTCATCGCAACACACTTTTTGGCGACTCCGCTGGGGACGGATTTCTAACCTAACTCGGACAACAATGACCGGGTCTAAGGCTACAGATCCGTCCGGCATCACCACCGACAACATCATCAAGCCTACCATTAAGGATTTGTCGGAGGCACAACGCCAAGGCCTGGATGAGTGGAAGAAGAAGAGAAGCGAGGAGTTCGAGGCGCTGCGACTCAAGCGGGAGCAGGAAGACGAAGAGTTGTACTTGGCCAGCTTCAAGATAGATCAGCAAGGTGTAACCGCGCCGATCAAGGAGCCGGAATATGTACCTCTGAACGTCGGCACCAACAAACCCGCCGTAAGTAACAGTATATTTTCTCCTGAACAGTTAGCCGAGATCCAGTATCATATTTCGCAAAGTACGACCAATGTTTATGATCTTATGCTGGAACATGAAAAGGCTAAGAAAAACACAATCCATATCCAAGCCCAAACATCGGACACACAACCGATGAGCCCGAACAGGGAAAACCGGATTGTTAGCGCATTGCCTTGTCCGACTCCGATCCGAAGTTCACTCTACCCGGCAGGTCAGACGGGACCAGCGGTGCAACTTCCGGGACACGGGTCAATGCCGAATTTAGATTCGGCTCCTTGGATGCAATACAGCCCTGCAACCAATTCTGCTCCTGTTCCGAGTCAATCGGCCAATATGGACGATTTAGTGGTCGAGTTCAGTAAGAAATTGGACCAGATAGCATATGACAAGTTCGGGTATATGCCTATACCTAGAACCTACGTTAAACCCTATCCCGAATATTTTGATTTACAACCCTACCCACCTGGCTATAGAGTTCCCGAGTTTTCTAAATTTAATGGGGTGCATAACAAATCGACATGGGAGCATATTAGTCAATATTTGGCTCAATTAGGCGAAGCTAATCATGATCATATCAAAGTACGCTTGTTCTCTTTGTCGTTAACCGGGGTTGCTTTTTCTTGGTTTTTGGCTTTAGCTCCCAATTCTATACATACTTGGTTTCACTTGGAGCAAAAGTTTCATGAGGACTTCTATGCCAGAGAGATCGAGTTAAAGTTGTCCCATCTTACGTCGGTTAGGCAAAAACATGATGAATCGGTATCCGATTATATCAAAAGATTTAGAAACACCAGAAACCGATGTTATAGCTTGGTAATAACCGAGAGGGATATGGCCGACTTAGTTTTTAACGGGTTGAGAACGTATCTGAGAGAAAAGCTAGAAGGACACGAGTTCTCCTCTGTCGGTCAGGTTCAGGAGAGAGCTCTGGCTCTTGAAAGCCGAGCTAACGAATCCAAAGATTCACATCGGATGAGCAGGGGTCGGCTTAACGCTGTCGAATATGATGCCGACTCCGACGATGAAGCCAATGTTTACGTAGCCGAGTTTGTTTGGCCGAGTAAGGCCAAACCCTATACATGTGATGACCTAAGGCCAGTTCGTAAGTACCGGGATGATGAGATAAAGTGTAGCTTTGACATAGGCAAATGTGATAGAATATTTGATGCCTTGTTAAAGGATAAAGTAATCCGAGTTAACCATGTTATGCCGTCTCCTGATGAATTAAGGCGACGTGCTTGTTGCAAGTATCACAATTCTTTCTCTCATGCTACTAATGATTGCAATGTCTTTCATCGACAGATTCAGTCGGCCCTCAGTGATGGACGATTAAGCTTTGCCGGCATGGCCATTGACACACAGCAGTTCCCAATGAACGTGCTAGATCTTGAGGGAAAGAAAGTTCTTCTTCGGCCAGAAGCGGCCGAAGGCGCTAACAAATCTAACGTGGTTATTGGTGAGCCTAGGAAAAAAGCCGGTGTCAAGGAAGCAAGGAGAGAGATCACATTGACCCGGCAACCCGGTGGACAGGAGGTTATCAAGATCACCGTCAAGAACTCCACACTCGGGGGGCAACAACCATGAGCGAGAGAATCCGGAATCCAGAATCCGGAATTCGGGGGACAACCTCGGTTCATGAAGCCCAAGAACCCGGAAGTCGGCAAATGGAAGACAAATCAGGTTGAATACAAGCCAAAGAAAATCTCGCCGACTTTCGATATGTTGCTGAAGAAATATGTGCGCCAGGCCGGGTCTAAGGTAACCCGGCAACATGGGAAGCGACCGAGGTCACCATCTACCGAGAGAATCTACCGGCATCAAGAGTCGGCTGGGGAGTCCAAGCGTCAAGTAACCCGGCAAACTGTGCAGAGCCGACTCGTGTATCCGGGTGATTCCTCCTATTGGCGAGTCAAGGAGCAAGGAGCCAAGGTAGCCGACATAGAGAGGAGGTTGATCCCGGACAACTCATTGGTCATTGGGACGCATGTGTTGAAACTGAAGGACCCGGTTACAAAGCTGACAAATGATAAGCCGATACTTGCTATCGTGCCTAGAGCAACATCCAGTGACCATGAAGCCGAATCCAGCCGAACCGAGGTAGTAAAACCCCGGGATCCAAAATACACCCATCAAAGTGGTGCCCGCCGGGTATAATGAAGACACAGAAGCGGAAACTGCAAAGGGCAAGGAACCGGGAAAAGGCAGAAAAGGAGGCCGAGCAGGCCAGAGACGCCAAGTTTAACGCTGAAAGACCAATGGTGTCGGCTCAAGTGTGGGTACCAAAGCCGAATCCTCCGACGATTCCTTTGATGATTACACCTAATTCTGCTGTGAACAGCGATACAGGGCCGGTTTCTGTACCGGTCATTACTTATTCATCATGGGCGAATGAAGTGGAAGCAGCAGATTTGGAAGCAAAGGACAAGCCGACATCAGACAAGTCGGATACCGAGTCAGCCAATGGAGACTCAGCAGATGATTCGATGGGCGAGGAGCCGGCAGGAAACTCGGAGTTAGCGATAAATGACTCCGAGAATCCACCAGATGAAGACCTACTGGACTTCGAGAGCACGCCGACTCGGGTAGGTATGGACATTAACATGGTATATTATTTGCCTGCTAAATTTCATGCTGTAGAAGAAGAAGCCGAGGTAGCGCAGATTAACTTCGGACCCAAGAATGCTATCTTTGAGAAACCTGAGGGACCGGTTAAGCACCTTAAACCTTTGTACGTCAGAGGGCATATCAACGGGAAGCCGGTTACCAGGATGATGGTTGATGGAGGTGCTGTGATAAACCTAATGTCGTATTCTGTCTTCAAGAAATTACAATTGGATGATGATGAACTCATGAAGACGAACATGGTATTGAACGGGTTCGAAGGAGGAGAAGGAGTAGAAGCCAAAGGAGTTATTAGTCTGGAGCTCACAGTGGGAAGCAAAACTTTGGCTACTGCGTTCTTCGTTGCCGAGGTGCAAGGGAATTACAACGTGTTACTCGGACGAGATTGGCTCCATGCGAATCAGTGTGTGCCATCTACCATGCACCAGCAACTTGTACAATGGATCGACAACGAGATTGAAGTCGTTCATGCTGATAACTCGGCATGTATTGCTTTAGCTGAGTCCATTGTTGATTGGCAATACTCAAATGCTACATGTCTCTCGGGGCGTGATTTATCCGAGTTCGATTTCCTGAGTGCTACCAGGGACGGATTCGTGCCAGTATCCTTAAAGCCGGTTGGAAGCAATCGGCTGCGGCTCAAATAAATGGATCCCAACAACAATGAGTGGTTGCAGAAGCGTCTGGACAGGTATCGGGCAGAGAGGAACGATATGTGTGAAGCAATTGAAGAACCAGATGACATGGATAAGTTGGGGCAAGGTTTTACGTCGGCCGACCCGCTCGAAGAAGTGGATATCGGGGATGGCACTGTTCCTAGACCGACATTTGTAAGCCGGAATTTAGAAGTCGAATATAAATCCGAGTTAATCGCGCTAGTAAAGGAATACGTGGACTGCTTCGCTTGGGAGTACCACGAGATGCCCGGGTTAAGCCGAGAGCTCGTCGAGCATCAGTTACCAATAAAAGCCGGTTTCAGACCATATAAATAACCGGCTCGTAAATTTAACCCGACAATATATGGCCGGATCAAAGAAGAGATTGGCCGGCTTCTAAAAGCCAATTTTATCTGGCCTTGCAAGTATGCCGAATGGATTTCCAACATTGTGCCGGTCGAGAAGAAAGGATCCGGTAAGATCAGAGCATGCATAGACTTCCGAGATCTAAACCGAGCTACGCCCAAAGATGAATATCCTATGCCAATAGCCGACATGCTTATCAATGACGCCTCGGGACACCGAGTCATCAGCTTTCTGGACGGAAACGCGGGGTACAATCAAATATTCATGGCCGAAGAAGACTCGGCCAAGACAGCTTTTCGCTGCCCCGGGTTCGTTGGTTTATTCGAGTGGACGGTAATGACCTTTGGATTGAAGAATGCCAGAGCCACATATCAGAGAGCGATGAACTTGATATTTCATGATCTTCTTGGAGTCATATTGGAAGTGTACATTGATGACGTGGTTGTTAAATCGGACGGCGAGTTAAATCATTTGGCCGACTTACGACTCGCGTTTGAAAGGATGAGGAAGTATGGGCTCAAGATGAATCCGTTGAAGTGTGCTTTTGGCGTGTCGGCTGGGAGGTTTCTCGGTTTTATCATATATGAATCCGGCATATAAATTGATCCGGCGAAGACTGAAGCTATCCAGAAAGTGCAGGCGCCGAGTTGTAAAAAGGACATGCAGAAATTCCTAGGCAAGGTAAATTATTTGAGAAGGTTTATTACTAATTTATCTGGAAAAGTTGATGCATTCACATAGATACTTCGGCTCAAGAATGATGACGAGTTCACCTGGTGGGCAAAGTAGCAAGAAGCATTTAATAGAATAAAAGCTTGTTTGTCTAAACCTCCGGTTCTGAGGAAACCGAGTCGTGGTCTACCGTTCCGGCTTTACATTGCTGCCGAGGAAAAGGTGGTTGGGGCAGCTTTGACTCAAGAGGCCGAAGGACAGGAGTACGTCATCACATACCTAAGCCGGCGACTGCTGGATGCCGAGTCAAGGTACAGCTTTGTGAACAGGTTGTGCTTGTCTCTTTATTTTGCTTGCACCAAATTGCGCCATTATCTTTTATCTAGTGAGTGCAAGGTTCTTAGTCAGACCGATGTCATCAAACACATGATACATAGGCCGATTCTCAGTGGACGAATCAGTAAATGGGCGTATGGGTTGATCGAATATGATTTGGCCTATGAACCTCTCAAATCTGTGAAAGGCCAGGTTGTAGCCGATTTCATCGTTGAGCATCGGATTGACATAGAGCAAGAAGCCGACTTAAATATTGTGTCGGCTGTACCATGGAAACTCTATTTTGACGGTTCGGTTTGCAGTAGTGGACAAGAAATCGGCATTGTGTATATTTCACCCCACGGTACTATCTTTGAAGCCTCTTGTCGTCTTGATTATTTTTGCACTAACAATGAAGCCGAATACGAAGCTCTTCTATTCGGATTGAAAATTTTAAAAGATGCAGGGGTAACTCATGTTGAGGCATATGGTGATTCACTACTTATCGTCCAGCAAGTGGCCAAGACTTTCCAGTGCAATAGTGGATCGCTCAACATATATCTCGACAGATGCCTGGATATTATTTCGACTCTGGATTATTTTTCTATATCTCATGTGTCCAGGCAGGACAACTGGCTTGCAAACGAGTTGGCATAGCAGGCATCAGGCTATCATGTCGGTAGAGGGATATTTTTCACAGTAGGGAGGCCGGTGTTAGCTGTTGTCAATGACGTGGAAGCCGGAGGAAAAGCCGGATTATCTGATTCGGCTCCGGAGGAACCTGGTGGAACCCGGAATGACGTGGAAGCCGGAGGAAAAGCCGGATTATTTGATTCGGTTCCGGAAGAACCTGGTGGAACCCGGCCAGCTGATTGGAGGACACCTATTGTTGATTATTTGTAACGCCCCGACCCCGGAATTATACAGAGAGGCTATGAATCCGACAAAACCATCAATGTATAAGACAAAGATCGAGACTTGTGGAACAGAACTGGCACAAAGCATGACTCTACGACACAAAAGTATAGCAACTCATATAACGAGAAGAATACACATATTACACAACAAAAGGATCACAGATCCAACAAGTCATCAAGCGGAAGCGGGTAGTGTTGTCTAACAACAAGAAGCAAATATATGGCCTAAGAGGCCTACAATAAACATCATCCCAGCCAGCTTGTTCCACGGTCCCAAGCTGCCACCTGGGAACCCCAGACTAGTAGTCGACGTCAACGAAGAACCCACCTAGTTGCTCGGTGTCGTCCTCCTCTGAAATACAAAATCATAGAGGCAGCAAAGAGAGACTGAGTACGATGTACTCGCAAGTTTAGTAGGGCGATATAGGCCCGATGACTGACGGAGGCTCTAAAGCTGTTTATGTAGTTCTTTTGCATAAAGCTAATTTTCAATAAACTGAAACATAAATGACACATGGCATTCGTCTACTCAGAATACTTTTCAAAGAGGTAAGAGAGTAACATTCGTCATCATTGGTTCTCATCGAACCCTTTTGTAACCAACCACTCTCATCTCCACCAAGGCACCCCCTCGAATCACCCTCGAGGAAATGAACCTTTGTCACACGTTGATTATGCAACCTTTAGCTGCCATATCAATTATGTTAAGATTCTCTATGATCTTATCGTCTATTCCCAAGTTGTCCATAACCGTGGACACGGCTTTTCGAAAAGATTATCCCTGCAGGGGTGTACTATTTTACCCATTGGTACCGTCCGGCTCACCTAGTTGGCCCTCTTCTGGGGAAGGCCGGCAAGCAGGCGCGGTTAAACCTTTACCTCGCGTGAGACTATCCAAGAGTCATCTGTGGCCACAGGGCAAGTTTACCCAGCCTCAGCCCCTGCCCCATCGCCACGTCCTAAACACAAATCCTCATCAACATCATCTTTCCACTCACACGCAAATGGAAAACCGAACTAGAGGACCCTTGGATACGCCCGCACAAGTTATTCAGTTAGTAAGGCGCCCATACACCCACCAATGGCAGCACGCTCGTCTTGGTTCAAGAGGTAAAGAACTCGCACCTAGGGGCTAGAGTGAGGCAAAACACCATCCCCGATGGCAACTCACCCAAGCCGTCTTAGCATTTTAATTAGCATCACAATTATCCACCATGCCCGAATCATTCCATCAACATCAACAATTATGGAATTAACAACGGACATAAAGCATTTATCTAAGCATGGCTAAGCATAGCTAAACATATACATACATCAATTCTATCTTTATCTCGGGCCAACACTTCAACCCTAGGTTTCATAGGTGGGGATACATGTGATGGGCTCGGGGAAACATGCAATCATAGGATTCTCTATATTTTGATCAAAAGAGACATTTGAATCGCATGCAATATTATGGTGGATAAAATAATTTGATAAAATCATAGGATGCTAGATGCCAAGAAGGTTAGGTTATCTCTTGCCTTGCTGTCCGGGCGCGTAGTACTGCTCGTCGGGGTAAGTGGAGAGACCCTCGACTCCGGAATCTATCGATACCCAAAGAAATACAAAGCACACATAAATCACACGATCACAAGGTGCAATGCGCAAACACATGATGACATGTCCAATTGATGCAAAGATATCATTATAATTTAAACAGCAACATTAAATGGGGAGCCAAATAATTAGTGCAATTATTTGGAACCAACCCCATATTTATCTTAGTGACCACAATTCTTTATAAATTATCAAATTATTAGAGAAGTGGCTCAATTATGCATGAACATGACACGAATGGGTAGGTTTCGTTCTTCCGATCATTTCGGTAATTTATTTGTAATTTTCGGAGCACCGATGATTAAATGACAAATTATTTAGATAATTGAATTTACTTCATTTAATCAAATTATGAATAACATCAAATAAAAGTTTGTGATAATGATGTGATAAGTGCATGGTTTGATAGCATTTGACAATTGGATCACTTCGGTATCTTGTTTATAAATTTTGAGTAATTATTTCCGAAATTACGAATTTCCCAATTTAGGTTATAACTAACCCATTCTAGGAATTCTTAACTAAACAGCAAGATAAAACTTTCAAAAGATCATTTCAATGATTGTAGAGTGTAGAGTTTGTCCTGCTGATCGATTTGGTATTTTATTTGCTGAGTTTGGACCAATATTCGAATAGATATGAATTGTTTAAACTCCAAAATTTTGTTTCCAAAACGCAGATTTTACTGTTCCAGGCCGGCCCGTAAGTCGGCCCAGGCCGGAAGGTAGGCCGGGACAGCGGCCGAGGATACCGGCCTCAGAGCCGGCCCAGTCCGGGTGCCAGGCCGGGGCACTAACCGAACAGGCCGGCCTCGTGGCCGGCCCAGGCCGGGTTGAGGGCCGGGTGTGCATCGGAAGCAACCGGCCTGTTGGCCGGTTTTGGCCGACGCCCAGGCCGGGCACACGGTGCTCGCTTGCGGTGGCCACCGGCGGCGACGCCGACCAAAAATCGGCGGCGGGAGAGGGAATTAGGGCGCGAGGAGAGGCTAAACTGGGCGAGGAGCTCACCCTGGTGTCCGTGGGCGCTCGTCGGCGGCGGGGAAGTGACGGGGACGCCGGAATCGGCCCCGGTGAGCTTGGCAGGGTGCGGCGGTGTCGGGGACGCGGGCGTCGGCACCGGGGCTTCCCGGCCCGATTCCTTGGGCGGGGAGAAAGAGGAGAGCGCGGCGATGCTTCCGGTGTTCTTCGATCCGTGCGGGGAGGGCCAGGACGACGGCAACGTGCTCGACACCATGGCGGCAATGGGGACGGCCGCGGGAGAGAGCGAGAGAGAGCTCGATCCGGAGGAAGGGGAAGGAAACGAGAGAGGAAAGGAGTGCGGGCAGGTGAGCGTCGGTCTGGACCTCCTTGTCCTCCAGGGCCACGGCTTCACGCGGCATGGGCATCGCCAGCACGGCGGCATGGCGCCAGGACGCCAGGGAGCACAGTGAGAGAGAGAGGGAAGAGGAATAGAGACTGACAGGGGTGGCCCATCGTCAGATTTTTATTAATTTTGCAAAATTCTTTTTAGTTCAGCAACTTCAGGGATTTAAAACAGGAACTAAAACATGTTTATAAAATCTGGGAAAAATCACAAAGACTCCATTCAAGCTTTTACACTTCCACAAAAATTGGTGAGGCCAAATAAATTGTTTTGACCAACCTTTGTTCAAAGGGGTTTAGATTTAGTTATTTTTGATAAAGGCAAAAAGCCTCTAGTTGGAGCAATTAACCATTTCCAAAAATAGTGCAAATATTTATGGAGGCTCATATTATAATAGTGAAACACCCCATATTTTTATTTGGATATTTTGGGGAAGTTTAACTTGGTTCCAACATTATAAATTGAATTGAACCAAATTGAAAATCTCAAATTTATATCTTTGCTTGTCAATAAAAGAATTTTGGCAATTGGTTATAGAAGTAATTTGGAACTTCCTGACCAATTTGGAAATTCAAATTAATTTGGTTTGGCCATTTTGGGCAATACATGTAGTTTGGAAATTTAGGAAGTGTTGCTTTATTTTAGTTTAGCAAATTTTAGATGGATGCCATGATGCAATGCAACACAAAAAGCGAAAATTTGGCCCATATTTTAGGGGGCTAAATCTGGGCTGTTACATTATTTGAGGAATCCGAGTCAGAAAACGGACAGGGCTATTCGGCGGCTTACTTTTAAATATGCTTTGATAGACGATGAGTTATACCGCCGAACAGCTGATGGTCTTCTTCTTAAATTCCTGGATGAAGATCAATCTCGGATCGCCATGGGAGAAGTACATGAAGGTTTGTGCGGGACACATCAGTCGGCTCACAAAATGAAGTGGATGCTCAGACGAGCCGGATTCTACTGGCCGACAATGATTAATGACTGTTTCCGATACTACAAGGGATGCGAAGCGTGCCAGAAATTCGGAGATATTCAGTTAGTACCGGCTTCATTTCTTAATCCGGTAATAAAGCCGTGGCCTTTTCGAGGACGGGCGCTAGATTTCATTGGTATGATAAACCCGGCTTCATCCAAAGGGCATCGGTTTGTGTTGGTTGCTACTGATTATTTCACCAAGTGGTCCGAAGCAGTACCCCTCAGGAATATGACCCACAAGGAGGTAATTCAATTTATCACAGAGCATATTATCCACAGATTCGGCATCCCGCAGACTCTCACTACAGATCAAGGAACCTCCTTCATGGCCAAAGAGGTGAAACAGTTTGCCGAATCACTCGGGATCAAGATGCTCAGCTCATCTCCGTACTACGCTCAAGCCAATGGACAAGCCGAATCAAGCAACAATATTGTGATCAAGTTGACTAAAACGAAAGTACAAGACTACCCGAGGAGGTGGCATGAGGTACTGTCCGAGGCATTGTGGGCTCACCGGATCTCAAGGCATGGTGCAACCAAGGTAACTCCTTTCGAGTTAGTTTATGGGAAAGAAGCCGTTTTACCGGTAGAATTAAATCTGGCTGCTTTGAGGTTCGCTAAGCAAAACTATTTGTCGGCTGAGGATTATCATAATTTGATGATGGATAACATAGACGATGTAGCCGACTGTAACACCCTGGATTTTGGCCCTTTGAAACTTTTTCCAAAAATACCTTGTTTGATTTATTTAAAGTGCATTTGGGATTTAAGCCTCAGGAAAAACCAATTGAATCTTAAACCCTTTCCATCTGCTAAATCAAGTGGGATCTTGTGCCTTCTAATTCCCTCCCACTTGGTACTTGTGATTTTGATCTTGGACCCTGGAAAAGTATTTAATTGGAAATTCTTTTTCATTTTTGAAAAATTCCCTGTTTATTGACCTTACAAAGGAACCCCTAGTTTTATGTCTCCAAAAATTCTACAAAAAATTAGGGAACCTTCCCTAATGGATGTGGATCACTTTTCTAAGAAAATATGGTGCCACCCCTTAGGAAAATTTCCCTACACAATTCTTTTGAGTACTGCCCTTTTCTCAAAACTTTTTAGAATCTAACCAAACTAATTTTCCTGGAAGAAACCAAGGCATGGATAGACTCTCCTTTACCCCTCCTACCTCAGGAAAAAAGGGGGAGATCCATCTAACATCATCTACCCCTCCAAACAGTAAACCCTAATTTTGGCCAGTACTGTTTTTTGAAAATTTTGGTCGGACCAACTTTCGATCTTGCAAAAAGTTTGTTCAGCAATCTTGTAGGTCTTGAAGTTTGGCGCAGAGTGACGCGAACCTCATCTCATTTGGAGCCCTGAGGTGAGAGAACGATGTCGATGCCGACATTGGCATGCCCTGGACATGCCCAGACCGGCATGGGCATGGCCAGAGAGCGCCGCCCGTTTCTGGTCGCCGGAGAGCAGCACTCCCTCGCATCCCCGCATGCCTCCCGCACCCCTCACTCCCCTCTCCACCTCTCAGCACCACGCGTCGCCGGGGGAAGCATCGGACGGCGGCCGTGTTGACGCGCCAGGCGCTAGCCGACGCACCGACCACGCCCTGTGCCGCCGGGACCCCCTCGTCAGCACCTCCTCCGCCGCACGGACCGGTCCGTCGCCGGGGTTAACCACCGTGCGCCTCCTGTGCCACCGCTCCCTCAACGCCCCGCCACCGCCGCCACCACACGAGGCCGACACCTCGCCGCGGCATTAACCACGGCCACCGCGCGGACGGCCTATAAGAAGCCCCCCCGGGCACCGCTGAGCACCGCACCACCACTCCCACTCCACCCAGCACCCTCTGCCCCAGCCTCGAGTCCGGAGGAGCCACCCCTCGCCGGAATCGAGCTCACCCTCACCGCACTGACCCCAGCTCGATTCACCCAACCGTAGCCTCCCCCTGGCCGATTCCCTCCACCCAGAGCACCCACAGACCACCGTGATGCCGATGCCGAGCTCGCCGGGGTAGCCGGTGGCCGGAATCGACGAGTTCGTCCTCGACCGACAGCTCCCTCCGCCGGGGAAGACGCCCTGGTACCGCCCGAGGTCACCGTGAACCACGACTGCACCGACGAGCTGCCCCACCCCTCCCCGAGACGCTCTGCTTCCCCTCCGCCGGAGGAACTGCCGCAGTCGAAGGAATGGGGGAAGAATATTACAACTGTGCGTCTCGCGCTTGCGAGGCTTTGTTTGGATCTTTCCTCTTCGCCGAGGTGAGGAACCGACGAATGTCGTCTTATGATCCTCGGAGTTGGGGGCATTTGCCAAAAGATTTATTTGCCTTGTCCCTCCGTCAAACATGGTTGGCATAGACCAACCGGACTGCGACGCTTGAGAGCTGACTTTCCATTGGTTCTTTTTGCCGAGATTGCTGACACCACGTCGGGATAACTCTCGAGTGGAATGGATGCTCTCTCATTTTTTTTATGAGTGCTTTTCGGTTCATTCTTTTACGGTGACACCGGCCGGGTTGCCCGCCACCGTCATCCGTTCGAAATATTATGCTATTATTCTGTGAACACTAACCCCCGAGTGACACCGGCCGGGTTGCCCGCCACAGTCACCCGGGTATTATTATTACTATTGTGACATTGTTATCTATGCTTACAAATATTATGCTATTATATGCTATCGTTGTTTGGTGCTTATGCTTGAATTGCTTGAATCATGTTGGAAACTGAGATAAGAATTTGACTAAGGAAGATAACCACCTCCCTCGACTAGATTGAGTCACATAGTGCCACTCACCAAACACACCAGCACACCATGCGTCGTTCACGTGGGCGAACCATGGCCGAGTATTCCATCTAGCCTCCTTTGACGCCACCCTTTTGGCAAGTCTAGTCGGTTACCTTTGTGGTCGGGGCTAGTCTTGCGAAGGTTCCGGAGCTAGGCGTCGCTCATTCGTTGGGGACGTGCCGGATTCACTTCGTCATAAGACGTGGTCCCAGGGGACGTGTCGGTGGCTACACAGGGAGTGTCCGGGTGGAGTAAACGGTGGTGGAAGTGTGGGTTTGTGCTGTCGCCATGATGGGTTCTAGTACTTCGGTACCGGCGGTACAAACCTAGACTTCAGCGTATGGGTAAATGTTGCAACCTCTCGAGAGTATAAATCTAGAATCTAGCCTTGTCCCTAGGTTATGGGACGAAGTTTGGGTCGGGTCACACTAAGAGTCAGTCCAGTCGAACATGGAGAAACTATTATGATAAGACTAGCAAACCAGTGATAACGGAAAGAGTAAGCCAGAGTTGGCTAAAGGCTGGGAAGCCTAGTGTGGTTGTGAGTTGTTGAGTGGAAAGTGAAATCTCACTTGGTATCATTAAAACCCCTTCAAAGGTAAGTAGGTAAGTTATGTCCAACCGTTAAGCTTGGACTCCCCCTTGTAACCCAACTCATGCCATGCTACTTTCCGAACTTATGCCATGCCATATAGATAGACCTTGCTTGGTTTTGAGCTAATGACTTGCGAGTACTTCAAGTACTTACCTGGCTTCTCATGTGGCCAGACTCCGTTGCTCCCGACGCCGAGTACCCGCTGTACGAGAACTAGGAACCCGTATCCCAGGCAGGACCCCGTGGAATAAGGCCGCTATCGCCATGCTACTATCTACGTTTCCGCTATGACTTCCGCTAGAGGCTCGATGTTGGATAAATAATGTACATACCGTTGTGTGCGCATGTTGCGCGAGCGCTGGAGCCTCACCCCCGTGTTGTAACCTTATGTATGTCCGAACTCGGAGCCCTATGTATGAATTTGGTTATGTCTTTGCTTATCAAGTTGTCATATATCCAGTGTTTCTGGGACTGGTATATGGGGTGACTCGATCATCTGGATCGGGGTGCCACAGAGCTTGGTATCAGAGCCTAACTGCCTGTAGGATACCCTAGTTTCTTGGACGACGTAGGATAGAGTTCGAAGTGCTAACAACTTTTCTCTGTTTCTCTATTTTGTTTGTGCTTTAAAACGTAACGCTCACCTTTTGGCTTCTGTCTCTGTCACAGATGGCAGAGTTGTTCACAGAGACTACCGCCGTACACATCCCCGGCTTTCCACAGTTCCTGAGGGAGATCTCGGACCACCTCTACCCAGATGCACCTCCCCCAACCTACCGTGTGCACCACAACCGTCTCGACAGGTCCACTTCGGAGTTCACCGCCACCGTTTACCTACGTCCGGAGCCCGTGACCGCAGGGAGCTCCCACGCCCTCACTTCTGGTGTCACTACCCAGGCTACGCGAGCCGTACAGGAGGCGGCCGGAGACGCCATCCTGTTTCTCCGCACCTTTGACCCCGTCATGAGACAGTGCACCCGCTACGCCTACTTTCCGAGGTTAGACTTAGACACTGGGGACATCCTCTTTCCCAACCCCGGTGACCCCAGCTCACCTCTCTCAGCCATACTTCTGTACACCACCCTTCTCCACCAGTACCTCCACGTCACTCTCCTCCAGTTTGCCTCACTTCGCGCCAACATAGCCTTGGCCGAGATGACGCGAGCTTCTGGGGCGGGTACCTCTCGCCGCACACCTCGTCTCCCCACCTTTACCCATAGCTCCCTCGAGCAGATTAAGAGGGGAATCACCCGCTTTTCGCCGTCCCCCACACCGACGAGCCCCTCCCGCACTCGTAGCAGCGCCGCTCACTACTACTCGCGCTTCACCCCTGTTTGGTCTCAGCGTCGTCGCATCCGTGCCGATCCGCCCTCTTACTCCGGAGACTCCCGAGACGACCGTGCTTCACCCGACTACAGCCGCACGGAGGAGGCCATCGACACCGCCACGCCAGCCACTCCCCTCGAGATGGAGTTCTAGGCGCTCGGAGACGACATCGCCCAGTGTATTATACCTCCCGATGTTACGCGTGCTTGAATAATGTAGTGGTAGAGTCGCATCCTGCATCGTGTACTAGCTGCTTTGTATCTTGTACCATGTACCTTATGCGAGTAGCTTATATCTTATCTAGCATCTTTTGTAAAATAACGAGTGCTAAGATCCTGTAACCCCAACCCTCCTTTGTATATTTCATGCTTGTTGTTTTACAAACCGTGTTTCCATTTGGTTTTCTTTGGATGTTACCCCTTCCCCATATGGATGCTCATGATACGCGCCATCACATTCAACAATCCAGGATGAGGCCCAATAGCGGTGCAAGTGGCAGTCAAGGAACCCCGGTTCGTCGTTCCGCACGACAAGCGGGCGAGGATCCCACGCCCCCGCAGTCACCTCCTCATCCTCCAAATCCGGAACCAACCCCAAGTCAGTTTATGATGATGATGGATGAACGGCACAACCAGCATCTGACTCAGATCATGAGAGAATTTGGCACGTACATGCAAGCTCAGAATACCCCACATGCAGGCCGCTCAAAGCTACAAGACTTCCAGCGTACCCATCCAACAAGTTTCTCTTTTGCCAATGACCCGCTGGAGGCTGACGACTGGCTCCGTACCATGGGAAAGAAGCTGGAGCTCGCTCGAGTGGACGAGCAAGACAAGGTGCCCTTTGCCACCAACTACCTTGAAGGCCCCGCTGGTGTCTGGTGGGAAAATCAAAAGGACGCAAGGGGTGACGGACCCCCAGTCTCTTGGGCAGAATTTCAGGAAGCATACCGAAGGGCCTACATCCCCACAAGTATCATAAAGATGAAGCAGCAAGAATTTCTGGCACTCACTCAGGGCAGCAAATCCATCAGTGAATATCTGACCAAGTTCAACAACCTTGCTCGCTATGCACCCGAGGACACTAACATGGAGGAAAAGAAGAAGGACAGGTTCCTTCATGGGATGCATCAGACCATAAAAACTCAGCTCTGTGTTCTGCAGTTTCCAGATTTCCAGTCCCTGATCAACACGGCGCTAATCTCAGAAAAGGAGCACCGCACCATTTATGACTCCCACAAGCGGAAATTTGAGCCACGAAAGGACCGGCACGAAGGGGGTACTTCAAAACCACGCACATGGCAGCCCAACGACCATGCCTCAACACATCGGAATGCTTGGAGTCAACCCAAGAAGGAAGGATATCCCCGCGAAGGATTCTACCACAAGCGCCCTCTAGTGGACGATTGCAAGAGGGACAACGCCTGTTTCAAGTGCGGCAAGACGGGACACTACATCAAGGATTGCCCCCTCCACAACAGCAACGGCAACAACAACGCCAACCACCCCGCTGGTGCAGCTAAGCCTCCTCAAGTTGCCCGTGTTCACCACATGTCTGCAGAGGAAGCATATGAGGCTCCAGATGTAGTGCTTGGTACGTGTACTATCAACACTAAACCCGCACTGATTTTATTCGATTCCGGAGCTTCCCACTCTTTCATCTCGAAAGATTTTGTTGCCAAACACCGTTTTTCCGTTTCCCCTTTGGGCCATCTTTTGGTGATACAAACCCCCGCCTCTGAGGTGAAGACAAACACCGTTTGTCAAGATCTGATCATCCGCATCAACCAAGTGGAATTCCCGGCTCAGCTCAACATCCTCAATGTGCCCGGCCTCGACGCCATCCTAGGAATGGATTGGTTGGTACAGCATGCCGCCCAAATTGACTGTGCAACCGGAGGAGTCACTCTCACCAACCCGAAAGGAGTCCGTACCACCTACCTGCCAGACAAACCTCACCAGATAAATGCAAAGGTGTTTCTTGCCCAAGCCCCGGAAATTGGCAAAGTGTATGTAGTCAGTGAATATCCGGATGTTTTCCCCGATGAGCTACCTGGAATGCCCCCGGACCGAGATATCGAATTTGCCATTGAAGTTGTGCCAGGAACAAACCCAATATTCAAGAAGCATTACCGTATGACAAGTCCCGAGCTAGTGGAACTAAAGAAGCAGCTTGACGAGCTAATTCGGAAGAAGTTCATTCGCCCGAGCGTTTCGCCTTGGGGATCACCAGTTTTGTTCGCAAAGAAGAGTGATGGCACACTCCGTTTATGCATTGACTACCGTGCTCTCAATGACGTCACCATCAAGAACAAGTACCCGCTACCAAGGATCAATGATCTGTTTGACCAACTCGGTGACGCCCGAGTATTCTCCAAGATTGATCTCCGCACGGGATACTACCAGCTAAAGATTCGAGAAAGTGATATCCCCAAGACCGCTTTTACCACCAGATATGGACTATATGAGTGCACCGTTATGTCCTTCGGCCTGACCAATGCTCCTGCCTATTTCATGGGCATGATGAACAAGGTATTCATGGAATATCTCGACAAGTTCGTTGTGGTATTTATCGACGACATCCTCATCTACTCCAAAAATGAGGAGGAACATGCCAGACACCTCAGGATGGTTCTCGGAAGGCTACGTGAGCAACGGCTTTATGCAAAATACAGCAAGTGCCAGTTCTGGTTAACAGAAGTGGAATTCCTAGGACATGTATTGTCTGGAGCTGGTGTGGCCGTAAACCCCAATAAGATCTTCGACGTATTGAACTGGAAGACCCCCACCAATGTGTCTGAAATCCGAAGCTTTCTAGGTTTGGCTGGTTACTACCGCAGATTCATTGAGCACTTTTCCAAGATAGCCAAACCCCTGACAGATCTGTTGAAGAAAAATCGCAAGTATGCCTGGACCGAGGAGTGTAAGAAAAGTTTCCATGAGTTGAAGACCCGGTTGACCACAGCCCCAATTCTAGTGTTGCCTGATGACACCAAGGATTTTACCGTATACTGTGATGCCTGCAGAAATGGACTAGGTGCCGTGCTCATGCAGGAAGGGAAGGTCATCGCATATGTATCAAGGCAACTCAAGACCCATGAGCTCAAGTATCCCACACACGACTTGGAGTTGGCCGCTGTCATACTCGCCCTGAAAACTTGGCGACATCACCTTATTGGTCGAAGATGCGAGATCTACACGGACCACAAAAGCTTGAAGTACATATTCACCCAGCCTGATCTCAATCTAAGGCAAAGAAGGTGGCTAGAAGTAATCAAGGACTACGACCTCGGGATTCATTACCATCCAGGGAAGGCCAACGTGGTGGCAGACGCTCTAAGCCGGAAACCCCCAAGGGTGCGGACATGTTTGGAGAAAGAAATGGCAAGGCTGAACCTGTGCGTGGGAAGTAAGGCCTATTTAAGCCCCTTGGAGGTGAAACCAAACCTGGAGGAAGAAATCAAAACTGAGCAGGCCAACGACCCCGGCATAAAACAGATCAAGGCCAAGATACCACAGGGAAAGGCCAAGGAATTTTCCTTGGACAATCAAGGAGTACTCCGCTACGGTAACCGCCTTTGCGTACCCGACAAGGCCGCACTGAAACAGCAAATCCTCAGTGAAGCCCACGAGTCTGCCCATTCTATCCACCCAGGGAGTACCAAGATGTACCAAGACTTGAGACAAATATTCTGGTGGACCGGCATGAAGAAGGAAATCGCCTACCATGTCGCGTGCTGCAACGTATGTAATCTAGTGAAGGCCGAGCATCAAAAACCCGCAGGATTCCTACAACCCCTTAAGGTACCCGAATGGAAGTGGGACAACATAAGCATGGATTTTATTGTCGGACTGCCCAAGTCCAGCCGGGGAAATGACTCTATTTGGGTCATCGTCGACCGTTTAACGAAGGTATCCCACTTCATTCCGGTCAAGACGACGTATCGTTCAGATCAGCTGGCACAACTCTATGTGAACAGGATTGTCAGACTCCATGGAGTCCCGAAGACCATTGTGTCAGATAGGGGTACCCAATTTACCTCAAAATTCTGGACAAGCCTGCATCAGGCTATGGGGACAAAACTATCCTTCAGCACAGCATATCACCCGCAGACGGATGGCCAAACCGAGCGAGTCAATCAAATTCTGGAAGACATGCTCCGCTCTTGTGTACTCGCATACGGGGCAGGATGGGAAGACAGTTTGCCCTATGCGGAGTTCTCGTACAACAACAGCTACCAAGGCAGCCTGAAGATGTCACCCTTCGAAGCGTTATATGGAAGGAAGTGCCGAACCCCGCTGAACTGGTCCGAAGTTGGAGACAGCAAGATTTTTGGACCCGATGTTCTGTTGGAAGCCGAAAAGCAAGTGCATCTGATTCGAGACCGACTCAAGGCAGCCCAGTCCCGCCAGAAGAGTTACTACGACCGACGACACCGTCAGATTCACTTCGAGGTAAATGACTACGTTTATCTCCGAGTAACGCCCCTCAAGGGCCTAAAGAGGTTCCACATGAAAGGAAAGCTGGCCCCAAGATTTATTGGACCTTTCAAAGTTTTGGCAAGGATGGGATCCGTAGCATACCAGCTGGAACTACCCGAGGAATTGATTGGAGTGCACGACGTTTTCCACGTGTCCCAGCTAAGGAAGTGCGTATCACCTCCAACCAAGCAAGCAGATTTTAAGGAATTGAAATTGAGCAGCGAACTGACTTACGAGGAGCACCCAGTCAGAATTTTGGATGAGTCAGAACGCCGCACCCGCAGCAAGGTCACCCGGTTTTACAAAGTACAATGGGACAGACACACAGAGGAAGAAGCAACCTGGGAACGTGAAGATTTGCTAAGGACCGAGTATCCGTATCTGTTCAGCGAGCAACAGGAATCTCGGGGACGAGATTCATCTTAAGGGGGGAAGGTCTGTAACACCCTGGATTTTGGCCCTTTGAAACTTTTTCCAAAAATACCTTGTTTGATTTATTTAAAGTGCATTTGGGATTTAAGCCTCAGGAAAAACCAATTGGATCTTAAACCCTTTCCATCTGCTAAATCAAGTGGGATCTTGTGCCTTCTAATTCCCTCCCACTTGGTACTTGTGATTTTGATCTTGGACCCTGGAAAAGTATTTAATTGGAAATTCTTTTTCATTTTTGAAAAATTCCCTGTTTATTGACCTTACAAAGGAACCCCTAGTTTTATGTCTCCAAAAATTCTACAAAAATTAGGGAACCTTCCCTAATGGATGTGGATCACTTTTCTAAGAAAATATGGTGCCACCCCTTAGGAAAAATTTCCCTACACAATTCTTTTGAGTACTGCCCTTTTCTCAAAACTTTTTAGAATCTAACCAAACTAATTTTCCTGGAAGAAACCAAGGCATGGATAGACTCTCCTTTACCCCTCCTACCTCAGGAAAAAAGGGGAGATCCATCTAACATCATCTACCCCTCCAAACAGTAAACCCTAATTTTGGCCAGTACTGTTTTTTGAAAATTTTGGTCGGACCAACTTTCGATTTTGCAAAAAGTTTGTTCAGCAATCTTGTAGGTCTTGAAGTTTGGCGCAGAGTGACGCGAACCTCATCTCATTTGGAGCCCTGAGGTGAGAGAACGATGTCGATGCCGACATTGGCATGCCCTGGACATGCCCAGACCGGCATGGGCATGGCCACAGAGCGCCGCCCGTTTCTGGTCGCCGGAGAGCAGCACTCCCTCGCATCCCCGCATGCCTCCCGCACCCCTCACTCCCCTCTCCACCTCTCAGCACCACGCGTCGCCGGGGGAAGCATCGGACAGCGGCCGCGTTGACGCGCCAGGCGCTAGCCGACGCACCGACCACGCCCTGTGCCGCCGGGACCCCCTCGTCAGCACCTCCTCCGCCGCACGGACCGGTCCGTCGCCGGGGTTAACCACCGTGCGCCTCCTGTGCCACCGCTCCCTCAACGCCCCGCCACCGCCGCCACCACACGAGGCCGACACCTCGCCGCGGCATTAACCACGGCCACCGCGCGGACGGCCTATAAGAAGCCCCCCCGGGCACCGCTGAGCACCGCACCACCACTCCCACTCCACCCAGCACCCTCTGCCCCAGCCTCGAGTCCGGAGGAGCCACCCCTCGCCGGAATCGAGCTCACCCTCACCGCACTGACCCCAGCTCGATTCACCCAACCGTAGCCTCCCCCTGGCCGATTCCCTCCACCCAGAGCACCCACAGACCACCGTGATGCCGATGCCGAGCTCGCCGGGGTAGCCGGTGGCCGGAATCGACGAGTTCGTCCTCGACCGACAGCTCCCTCCGCCGGGGAAGACGCCCTGGTACCGCCCGAGGTCACCGTGAACCACGACTGCACCGACGAGCTGCCCCACCCCTCCCCGAGACGCTCTGCTTCCCCTCCTTCCCCTCCCCCGTGCCCTAGCCGCAGGGAGACGCCGCCGGTGAGTCGCCGGAGCATCGCCGTCCCTCCCCTCTGTTTCCCGCTTCCAAAAAAAAAAAACGATTCGGTACTGACCAGTGGGACCCACGGTCAGAGTTTTAAACTTTTCTGAACCGTTTTCTGTTTGAATTTTCTGTTTAATTTTCTGTTAAAAATAGACAGATTTTTGGTTGAACTTTGGAAGCCAATATCTCCCTCAAAAATGCTCAGAAAAATGTGAAACCAATTTTGCTGGCTTTGTTATGAAATTCTCTTTCCATTGGGACCAGAAAATAAATTTTTGAAATTTATTTCCTTTGGATTTTATTCAATGACCTAGGAAGGGTTTGTGACGCTAATTCGTGTTCCTTTGAATAGATTCCGACCTTCCCGACGAATTAGGAGTTGTTCCCGAACCTGAAGGCAAGCCATTAACTCAATCTCAAACTTGGTCGAACCCTAGAATTTAAATCTATTGCTCAAGTGGATTAATATTGCACCTCACATGCCATATTGCATTTTAATTGTTGTAGTACTTTATGATTGCTTACATCTACCTCACTCCCGTTCCCTAGACGATGGCCGGAGGAACCGCCGCAGTCGAAGGAATGGGGGAAGAATATTACAACTGTGCGTCTCGCGCTTGCGAGGCTTTGTTTGGGTCTTTCCTCTTCGCCGAGGTGAGGAACCGACGAATGTCGTCTTATGATCCTCGGAGTTGGGGGCATTTGCCAAAAGAGTTATTTGCCTTGTCCCTCCGTCAAACATGGTTGGCATAGACCAACCGGACTGCGACGCTTGGGAGCTGACTTTCCATTGGTTCTTTTTGCCGAGATTGCTGACACCACGTCGGGATAACTCTCGAGTGGAATGGATGCTCTCTCATTTTTTTATGAGTGCTTTTCGGTTCATGCTTTTACGGTGACACCGGCCGGGTTGCCCGCCACCGTCATCCGTTCGAAATATTATGCTATTATTCTGTGAACACTAACCCCCGAGTGACACCGGCCGGGTTGCCCGCCACAGTCACCCGGGTATTATTATTACTATTGTGACATTGTTATCTATGCTTACAAATATTATGCTATTATATGCTATCGTTGTTTGGTGCTTATGCTTGAATTGCTTGAATCATGTTGGAAACTGAGATAAGAATTTGACTAAGGAAGATAACCACCTCCCTCGACTAGATTGAGTCACATAGTGCCACTCACCAAACACACCAGCACACCATGCGTCGTTCACGTGGGCGAACCATGGCCGAGTATTCCATCTAGCCTCCTTTGACGCCACCCTTTTGGCAAGTCTAGTCGGTTACCTTTGTGGTCGGGGCTAGTCTTGCGAAGGTTCCGGAGCTAGGCGTCGCTCATTCGTTGGGGACGTGCCGGATTCACTTCGTCATAAGACGTGGTCCCAGGGGACGTGTCGGTGGCTACACAGGGAGTGTCCGGGTGGAGTAAACGGTGGTGGAAGTGTGGGTTTGTGCTGTCGCCATGATGGGTTCTAGTACTTCGGTACCGGCGGTACAAACCTAGACTTCAGCGTATGGGTAAATGTTGCAACCTCTCGAGAGTATAAATCTAGAATCTAGCCTTGTCCCTAGGTTATGGGACGAAGTTTGGGTCGGGTCACACTAAGAGTCAGTCCAGTCGAACATGGAGAAACTATTATGATAAGACTAGCAAACCAGTGATAACGGAAAGAGTAAGCCAGAGTTGGCTAAAGGCTGGGAAGCCTAGTGTGGTTGTGAGTTGTTGAGTGGAAAGTGAAATCTCACTTGGTATCATTAAAACCCCTTCAAAGGTAAGTAGGTAAGTTATGTCCAACCGTTAAGCTTGGACTCCCCTTGTAACCCAACTCATGCCATGCTACTTTCCGAACTTATGCCATGCCATATAGATAGACCTTGCTTGGTTTTGAGCTAATGACTTGCGAGTACTTCAAGTACTTACCTGGCTTCTCATGTGGCCAGACTCCGTTGCTCCCGACGCCGAGTACCCGCTGTACGAGAACTAGGAACCCGTATCCCAGGCAGGACCCCGTGGAATAAGGCCGCTATCGCCACGCTACTATCTACGTTTCTGCTATGACTTCCGCTAGAGGCTCGATGTTGGATAAATAATGTACATACCATTGTGTGCGCATGTTGCGCGAGCGCTGGAGCCTCACCCCCGTGTTGTAACCTTATGTATGTCCGAACTCGGAGCCCTATGTATGAATTTGGTTATGTCTTTGCTTATCAAGTTGTCATATATCCAGTGTTTCTGGGACTGGTATATGGGGTGACTCGATCATCTGGATCGGGGTGCCACAGAGCTTGGTATCAGAGCCTAACTGCCTGTAGGATACCCTAGTTTCTTCGACGACGTAGGATAGAGTTCGAAGTGCTAACAACTTTTTTCTGTTTCTCTATTTTGTTTGTGCTTTAAAACGTAACGCTCACCTTTTGGCTTCTGTCTCTGTCACAGATGGCAGAGTTGTTCGCAGAGACTACCGCCGTACACATCCCCGGCTTTCCACAGTTCCTGAGGGAGATCTGGGACCACCTCTACCCAGACGCACCTCCCCCAACCTACCGTGTGCACCACAACCGTGTCGATAGGTCCACTTCGGAGTTCACCGCCACCGTTTACCTACGTCCGGAGCCCGTGACCGCAGGGAGCTCCCACGCCCTCACTTCTGGTGTCACTACCCAGGCTACGCGAGCCGTACAGGAGGCGGCCGGAGACGCCATCCTGTTTCTCCGCACCTTTGACCCCGTCATGAGACAGTGCACCCGCTACGCCTACTTTCCGAGGTTAGACTTAGACACTGGGGACATCCTCTTTCCCAACCCCGGTGACCCCAGCTCACCTCTCTTAGCCATACTTCTGTACACCACCCTTCTCCACCAGTACCTCCACGTCACTCTCCTCCAGTTTGCCTCACTTCGCGCCAACATAGCCTTGGCCGAGATGACGCGAGCTTCTGGGGCGGGTACCTCTCGCCGCACACCTCGTCTCCCCACCTTTACCCATAGCTCCCTCGAGCAGATTAGGAGGGGAATTGCCCACTTTTCGCCGTCCCCCACACCGACGAACCCCTCCCGCACTCGTAGCAGCGCCGCTGACTACTACTCGCGCTTCACCCCTGTTCGGTCTCACCCCCGTGTTGTAACCTTATTTATGTCCGAACTCGGAGCCCTATGTATGAATTTGGTTATGTCTTTGCTTATCAAGTTGTCATATATCCAGTGTTTCTGACACTGGTATATGGGGTGACTCGATCATCTGGATCGGGGTGCCACAGAGACAAACGTATGAAGGCTTTGAAGGACATTGAGAAGGAGAAGTTGCGGGTAGCAAAAGCTTATAACAAGAGAGTCCGGCTTAAGGATTTTCAAATCGGCGACTTAGTCTGGAAAGTTATATTGCCGATCGGATCAAGGAGCCGAAAATTCGGCAAATGGTCACCAAGTTGGGAAGGGCCACTGCGAGTCGTAAGGATTGTACCCGGCAACTCATATCTGGTGGAAACGTTGGAGGGCGACATATTGCCCCGAGCTATCAATGGAAAGTACTTGAAGAGATTCCACCCAAGCGTGTGGCAAACTGCATAAGCCGCACATATGGCCGATGAGCTTAAGCATCGCCCTTAGACAAATCTTCTACATTGAATATTTTCCAGTACGCAAACTTTACTAGAAAACAGGGGGGCATGTGTTAGCACCCGTTTTTGGCAGGTCCCAGATTCAAGCTTACTCGGAGGAAATGGCGACTCGGTGGTTGCTGCTGTATTAAAATAAGTTGGGTCGTGCCCCAAGCGAAGGCGGAATTACAGCTAGTAGCAGTTTTCCCTCGTATAACGAACCGAGGTTTATCGAACCAGTAGGACTTTGAAATCAACAACGAGGTGAATGTTGAAGATCTCTGGCGCTTGACCTTCAACAGACGTGTACCATACACACTCAACCAAAATACTTTGCCCCCAACGGCGGAAAGGTTGTCAATCTTTCCGGTCTCGCAGAAAACAAAGTGGTTAATTGAATGATGAAATAGATGAAATATGAAAAGTGACCAGAGGAGTAATGATGATTAAAATCAAGTAAATGAGGTTGTAAACAATGTAAAAAGATGGACCGGGGGCCATGGGTTCACTAGTGGAGTCTCTCAAGTAAATAAAATATGCATGTGATGGGTGAACGAATTACAGCTAGGCAATTGACAAGATCATGACACAAACCCAATTTAGCTATGACAAAAAGGACATGACAATATATATGGAGGCATAACGACAAGGAACAAAGACCGTTGAGTCCAACTGCGTCTTTGTCTAAAAAGTCCACCGTGGGATCGCTATCCAGCCTGTCACCCAACGGTATTAAGTTGCAAGCAACAGACAATTGCGTTAAGTAAAGTGCATGAAGTAAGCATTACTAATATCAAAAGAGACATTAACACCGCTATTTTACCCTTAGTAGCAACAGCACACCCTCGCCCTTAGACGTTTCTGTAACTCGTGCCCAGGGACAAAAGGGAGCATGAACCCACTATCTAGCATAAATACCCTCTCCTGGAGATACACACAATTCACTTGGCCAAAGTAACTACGCACATCGGAGAGCATGCAAGAACATAAATTACTCATATAAGAATCATGCACAATCTGAACATAACTTCATAATCCATCGGATCCCAGCAAACACATCACATAGCATTACAATAATCGATCTTGATCATGTTAGGCAGCTCACAAGATCATAAGAATGAAGCACAAGAGAGAGAGAGACTACCAACTAGCTACTGCCATGGACCCGTAGTCCAAGGTGAGACTACTCACAAATCATCCCGGAGGAAGGCATGACGATGAAGAGCCCCCCGGGATCGATCTCCCCTCCGGCAGAGTGGCGGGATCAGCTTCAGATTGGACCCCGAACTAGGGGATTTTTGGTGATGGCGCGTCGGGGTCGAGTTTCTAGAAAATAATCGCCGCCTCGACATTTTTAGGTCAATTGTGATTTTATAGGCGTCGGAGGGGGCCGAGGAGGTGCCCCACGGGCAGGGGCGGGCCCCACCCGCAGGTCCACCCTAGGCCGCGGCTGCTACCCGCCTACGCCCTGTGGGTCGCCTCCGAGGCTACCCTTCTGTAGCGCCCCGACCCCAGAGATATACAGTGAAACGTTGTGCAACCGGTCATGCTACACAATCGAGGGTTACTGGGTTTACCAATCCCAGGCCAAAACACATTGGCAGGCGTGCTCGGAATACATCATCGGCACACAACACCTCGATCATGCCATAAGCTCAGACATCGCTTTCACGTATAGCTAAGAGACCAAGACTACGGAACAACTGGCTCATCACAGACTCTACGACACAAGAGATCATAGTTCAACTCATATATGAGAAAGATAGCAAAAGTCACAATCAGAGGTCACAGACCCATCATTACATCAAGCGGAAGCAAATATAGTTGTCTAACAACAAGATCCAGATTATGGCCTAAGAGGCCTACAATAACATATCCCAGCCAGCCTGTTCCGAGACGTCCCAAGCTGCCACCTGGGAACCCCAGACTACTCGTCGATGTCAATAAAGAACCCACCTTCCAGTTCGGTGACGTCCTCCTCTGAAACAAATAATAATCAACAAAGCAAGGCTGAGTACGACGTACTCGCAAGAATTAGTAGGGCGATATAGGCCCGATGCTGACGGAGGTTCTAATGCTGTATAATGTAGCTGGTTTTGCATAAAGCTAGTTTTCCATTTTAAAAGACCTCAGGACCCATTGCATCGTCTACTCAGAAGGTTTTCGGAAAAGGGATAAGAGAGTAAACTTTCATCTGTGGTTCTCAACGAACCATTTGTAACCAACACCAACTCATCTCCACCAAGGCACTCCCTCGAATCACCCTCGAGGAAATGAACCTTTTATCACATGTTGTATTGCAACCTCTAGCTGCCAATTCATTAATTAGGTTCAGGTTCTCTATGAGCTAATCCGCCTTTCCCAAGAGTTCGTCCATAACCGCAGACACGGCTTTTCGAAAAGATTAAACCCTGCAGGGGTGTACTAATTTACCCATTGGTACCGTCCGGCTCACCTGATTGGCCCTCTCCGGGGAAGGCCGGCGAGTGGGCGCGGTTAAACCTTTACCTCGCATGAGACTATCCAAGAGTCATCTGTGGCGACAGGACAAGTTTACCCAGCCTATTTCAGCCCCTGCCCCCATCGCCACGTCCTAAACACCACCATCCTCATCATTCCTTTTTCCGCTCACACACACACGTGCAAATGGAAATAGCAAACTAGAGGACCCTTGGATACGCCCGCACAAGTTATTCAGTTAGTAAGGAGCCCATACCCCCACCAAGGGCAGCACGCTCGGTTCTTGGTTCTAGCTAAAAGCACTCTCAGCCAAGGCAGCAGGAATGAGGCAAAACACCATCCCCGATGGCAACTCATCCAAGCCTTTTAGCAAATTAATTATCCACCACAAGTAACCATCATATCCGACCATTCCACCACCATTCATAATAATGGAATTAAATCACCGGACAAAAATATATCATTTGACTAGCATGGCTAAGCATAGCTAAGCATATATAACAACAATTATATCTTTGTCTCCGGCCAACACATCAAACCTAGGGTTTATAGGAGGGGAAGCATGTGATGGTTCAGGGGATAAACATGCATTCATAGGATACTCTACATCTTGATCAAAAGAGACATTTGAATCGCATGCAATATTATGGTGGATAAAATAAGTTTGTAAAAACAATTGGATGCTAGATGCCAAGAAGGTTAGGTTATCTCTTGCCTTGCTGATAGTACTGGGCGCGTTGATCGTCGAGGTATTGTGGTGGAACCTCGACTCCTGAATCTAACGAAACACAAACAATACAGGAAACGAAATAAATAACACGAATACAAGGTGCAATGCACAATCATGATGAGATGGTCAATTTATGCACTGAAATCATATTGGGCATGTCCCACAGGTTAAATGGAACCCCTAAATTAAATATAGCAATTAACGGGTCAAAACTCCATATTTAACTTAGTAAATTAATTAATTACTCAACATGTCCAGTACTGAAATATGGGGTCTACATGCATGAAAATGACATTATTAGATAGATATTGTCCTACTGATCATTTTGGTACTTCGTTTGAATTTTCTGACTAACGATGAATAAATGGTGATTTAAACGGTTATGCAATTTAAATCATCTTAACCAATTCGAAATTAACAGCAAAGGAAAATTTATTTGCATGCTGTGATATTAACATATATAGATAGCATTTGCTTTGCTGGTCATTTTGGTATATCATTTGCAATTTTTGAATTAATATCCACCAAGTTATGATATTTTCAATATGGGATTTAAATCTGCCATTTTAGTAATTTATGTAAACAGCACTAAAATTTAATTCTCCATTCTCTCAAATGGCATAAAGTGGTAGTCCATTGTTCACTGAACATTTTGAGCTATTGAACACAATTTTTGGACAAGTAAAACTAAAGTTATGCAATTTACAAAATCCACCTTATTTCTGCCATTTCTGTTTTTATTAAATCCAGGCAATTTATTTTGGTCAATTAATTCTACCAATGGCAATAACAGATGGACATTTTCCTCCTAATCATTTTGATATATTATTTGCATTTTTCTAAAAGGTAAAACTCTAGATATGAATTTCCAAAGTTTGAATAACTCACAGATCATTTGCATTTCACAATTAAAATTAAAATTCAAAATTTCATTTGCATATGTGAGTTACATTTTTGAACAGGTTATGAAATTATGAACAATTTAATATAAGGCACACATTTTTCTGATTTACCATTAAGGAGATATGAATTTTACAAGTTTATTCGAATTTTCTGTTTGAAATTAAAACCACAAAAACTGGCCGAACATTTTTCACCGGACCGGGTCCTTACCCGCCAGCCTCAGGGTCGCTGGCTGTTGGGACCTGGCCACGTAGGCGTCCACGGGAGCGGTGAGGGCCCGAGGCCTGTTGACCGGGGGATGCCGCGACCGGCAAGCCCGCACGGTGACCGCTCCCGCCGGCGAGCACGCAGGACGACGGACGCCGGCACCCGGGGATGATCTAAAGGGCTTCCTCGACGCGCCCGGCTACGCAGAACCAGGAACAGGCGGCGCCGGCACCTATTGTTCGCCGGAGGAATACGAACGACGGCGGCCGGCGGTGGTCTACGGCGAGCTACGGCGACGACGATGAACTAGGGAGAGAGGGAGAGAATGACGATGTCCAGGAGGGAGACCAGCTCACCCTCAGCGTGCGGGTGCTCTCGATGGTGACAGAGGAGGTCGGAGAAGGCGGCATCCATGCTCGGCGGCCGGTGGCCGGAGCGGAAGAAAAACGGACGGCGGCGATGACTCGGGCAACCCCGCGACGATTCCTTTCGGCGTGGAGGTAGGGGCGACGACGCGGAGCTCGTGGCGCTGTTCGATCTACTCGGGGACGCTTCCAACGACGGCGACGAGCTCATCCATGGCGGCACGGTTTTGGCCGAGCGGTGGAGCACGAAGGGAAAGAGGGGGAGCAGGTGAGCAAGTGGGGAGAGGGAGAGAGGGAAGGCACGGCGCCAGGAGGGCCTCTTGTCGATGCAGGGAGAGGGGGCCCGGCAGCGAGGAGGAGCAGGGCGGGGTCGACACGGCGGCCATGGCGGCAGTGTTGCCACTGTCGCCCACAGTGAAGAGGAGGAGGGAGCTGACGGGAGGACCTCACCTGTAAGAGTTTCAAACATTTCCCTTTCTTTTTCTGTTTCTTTAAAACCAGTAGCACTTTAGGGATTTTATTGAAGCCCTGAAACATTTTTATAAATTATGTAGTAACTCCACAAAAATTGGTGTTGCAAAATAAAAAGTTTTCAACACCAATTGTTCATAGGGTTTGAATATGGCAACTTTTAATAATTTTCAAAATCCATTTACTTGGGGTATTTAAACATTTCCAAATAAGTGAAAATATTCATGGAGGTTCCCAACAATATAATGAGGCTCCCCATATTTTTATTTGGAACTTTTGAAATGTTTAACTTGGTTTCAAATTAAGAATTGGTTTAACTCAATTTTGAAGTCCCAATTTATTTAATTGTTTGGCCAGAAATTGACTTTGCCAATTAAATTTGAAAATGCATTCTTGGAACTTGACTTGGAATTTTAGGAAGTGTTTGATTCCTTTTAATGATTTCCATTGTTTGCAATATTTAACTTAGCAATTTAAATATGTATGCCATGATGCAATGAAAATAAAAAGTGAAAATTTGGCCCATATTTTAGGGTACCAAATCTGGGCTGTTACACCTTCGGACTCCGTCTTCGTCTTGGCGTAAAAATAATCCCCGTAAATTTTCGTCTAATTCCGAGAATATTTTCAGAAGTAAATTTCTGAAACAAAAAGACAGCAGAAACAGAGAACTGGCACTTGGCATCTTGTCAATAGGTTAGTTCGACAAAATGCATAAAAATGATATAAATGATAGTAAAAACATGTGACAATATCACAAAACTAGCATGGGTCACTCAAAAATTATAGATACGTTTGAGACGTATCAGCATCCCCAAGCTTACCTCCTACTCGTCCTCGAGTAGGTAAGTGATAACAAATAATTTTTGATGAGACATGCAACCAACACAATCTTGATCAAGATAGTAATGCAAAGCACATGAAGTGAATAAGGTGATCCAAAACAGTTGTCTATAGTTGACATTAAGCAAACAATGATTAACAACGCTAGCTAACAAATGCTACAAACTTTTCATGAATAAGTGCGTTGGAGACATGGAACCATACAATAGGTTTAGAAAGAAGAATTGCGAATTATGTCTCAATGTAAAGTATTAATCATTCTTCAAAGCATCTAATTAGTCATTCATGAAAATAGCCAAGCTCAAGTCAGGTGTCCTAATCCATCTACTTCACAAATCAACTGTTTTGAAGTCTACTCAACTAGTGCAAGTAAGAAGTGGCTTTGGCACCATGATGTTATGGAAAAGAGAACAATGATGGAGTTTTGGAAGGTCAAAAAGAAAGGCTCAAACAGTGGAGAAAGTAACCACAAGACAGAAGGAAGTCCCGTAGTTGACACTGTATGAGGAGTAGTGATTGCCATGCAACGGATGCACATAGAGCTATAAGTGTATGAAAGCTCTCCAATGGAACTAGTGAGGGGTGCATCCAACTTGCTTGCTCATGAAGACCTAGAGCTCACTTGAGGAGGCTCATCCTTGGAATATACAAGCCAAGTTCTATAACGTTAATTCCCCACATAGTTATACAAATGAAACATGAAAACTCTCTATAACGAAGTGTAGGTGCTAACTAGCACAAGTGTTGAATAAAGGATAGTAGTGCTGCCCCCTCTCTCTTTTATATTTCTCTTCTTTTTTTAATTGTGGCCTCCGTGGCTCTTTTAAATTTTCTCTCATTGGTCTCTTTTGGACTCTTTTATGAGGCCACTTTGGACTCTTTTCAATATGCTCACAGGTAGGGGCAACACTCTATTTTTACAAGATGATCATCACAATTTTGGTACTTATAACTCATAAGACTAATACATGATGTATAAAAGAAGATATGCATGATCGAGCATAGTGTGGAAAAAATGTAGAACATGTGGCAAGCCACGCTGCACACTAACTCAATGATCAAGCAAACTATATGGTAATGAAGAACGACATCAAGTCATGTAATGTAATGATGGATGTTGCATGGCAATGTATCTCGGAACGGCTATGGAAATGCCATGATAGGTAGGTATGGTGGCTGTTTTGAGGAAGATAGTTGGCTTATGTGTAGGAGAACAGGATGAAGTTCTCCCACGGAGTTGGATGTGCTCGCGAAGTATGCACCAATCTCAATATGAGAGAGGGCATTGCGCAGCACCGAAGAGGCTAGCAAAATATGGAAGTGGAAGTGCCAAAAACCAAAACTCAACAATGCATTTTGTATATTGCAAACAACTAGCAGTTTCAATGTTCCACAAATGGTTAGAGACACCCCGAGAGGGATCGTGGCGGCGACACAAGTGCCCCGTTGGCTTCCTCGACCGTTGCAGTAACTACCCACTAGGAACTTATTTTCAACTTGTAGAATTCATACCACATTAGCATTGTTGACTTAGCTTGTTTAGTTCAGAAAAGTACGGCTCCATGCTTTAATAACACCTCTCCACTAATCAGCTCTAACACCATTAACCAACACATTTTAACAATTAGTTATTTTAGTGCCTCAAAACAATTGAAGGGTATCAAATTATCCACATAGTGATCTACAAGACTATGCAGGTTTTTCTACTTCATACCACTGCCACATGCATAGCATTTTTCCGATCTAACACATTAACCAAGCAACCAAAATAACTCTCCAACAAATATAAGTGAAGAACAAGAGAGTTTAACTTAACAAATAGCAGCTCTAAACAAGATAAAAGCTAAAAGCGAGAGCTTACTAGAAAACAGACAGTAGCTAAGAATACTCAAAAAGATATAAGCGAAGCAAAGGAGTATTCAAACGAAAAAGTGGAGCGTGTCTCTCTCCCACACAAATAAATCTAGGATCCAACAAAGATATGACCAGCAAACAAACAAAACTGAAAGTAAAAAGATGCTCCAAGCATAGCACATAATATGTAAAGTGATAAAAACGAAGTTCAACGAAGACGACCTTATGATAGTCGATGAAGATGAGGGGATGCCTTGGGCATCCCCAAGATTTGACTCTTGATAGTTCTTGATATTCATAGGGGGTGCCATGGGGGCATCCCCAAGCTTGAGCTCTGATCCATCCTCGATTTATTCATATTCCTCTCCTTTGGAACTTAAAAACTCACTTCACACAAAAAGTCTCATAATTTGATTAGAGGGTTAGTGCTCATAAATTAAAATGCACATGTGTTCAACTCATGACAAATTGCAAACAAACTTCATTAAACATTAGCTACAATTTACTAAGCCTCAATGTGGCATTCTACCCCTAGAGTATCACATATGACGATGGTAAAGAGACAAATGCAAAATAAAAGCAGAATCTGTCAAAATCTGAACAGTCTGTAAAGATCGAATTTTTCGAGGCACTTATGCAGCTCAAATAAAAAACTTAAAACTAACAAAAGATAGATAAAAGCATCAGGCTTGTTGTAAAAAATTATCAGAAAAATATAAAATTCTGGCGATTTTAGGAATTTCGTGCAACAGGCGCACATAATCTGTTTTTGGACAGCAACACAATACCTCGCACTTTCAATGCATTAGAGGCTAAACTTGGCACAAAAAACCAAAATAAAATGATACAATGAAGTTTCTACAGAGGTAATAACTTCATGACTCAAGAAAATCAAAAAGAAAACTGAAAATAAAAGATGGGTTGCCTCCCAACAAGCGCTTTTCTTTAACGCCTTTTAGCTAGGCGCAATGCCAAATATCAAGTTTTTTCGGAGGCCTTTGCAACATCAAGAGCATATCTTGACCTTATGATTGATTCAAAAGGAAACTTCTTTCTCTTTCTAGGGAAGTGTTCCATCCCTTTTTTAAGGGGGAACTGAAACCTTATATTTCCCTCTTTCATATCAATAATAGCACCAACAGTTCTCAAAAACGGTCTTCCCAAAATAATAGGACAAGAAGCATTGCACTCAATATCCATAACAATAAAATCAACGGGAACATAATTATCATTAACAGCAATAAGGACATCATCAACTTTACCCAAATGTTTCTTTTTAGAAGAATCAGCAAGATGAACATTTAAATAGCACTCTTCCAAAGGATTTAAATCAAGCATATTATAGAAACTTTTAGGCATAACAGAAACACTTGCACCAAGATCACATAAAGCATTGCAATCAAAGTCATTTATTTTTATCTTAATAGTGGGTTCCCAACCATCTTCTAACTTCCTAGGGATAGAGGTTTCAAGCTTTAGTTTTTCTTCCCTAGCCTTGATAAGAGCATCGGTAATGTGTTTGGTAAAGGCAAGATTTATTTTACTAGCATCCGGTGTCTTAGCAAGTTTTTGTAGGAACTTAATGACTTCAGTAAGATTGCAATTATCAAAATCAATTTCATCATCTTTAAATAAACTAGGAGGATCCTCTTTAGTGGTTTGGATAGTATAAACTTTAACAATTTTCCTATTCATTTCAGCAATTCTAGCATCTTCAGCCTCTCTAGCCCACCTAGCTTTCAAGAGAGCCATCATCCTTTCATTTTCATTAATTTGAAGAGAGATAGCATTTAAAGATTCAGTATGTTTGTCTTGATTTGGAGTGGTTCTAATTTTCAAAATTTCAACATCATGAGCAAGAACGTCTACTTTAGAGACTAGACTATCCAGCTTTTCCAACTTCTCTTCAACAGTTTTGTTAAAAGCTTTTTGCGAAGTGATAAATTCCTTTAAAACATTTTCAAGATCAGAGGACACATTCTTATTAGGATTATAAGAATTGCCATAGGAATTACCATAAAAGTTACCATTATTGGGAGGATAAGGCTTATAGTTGTCACTACCAAAATTATTTCGATAAGCATTATTGTTGAAGTTGTTTCTATTAAGAAACTTAACATCAACTTGATCCTTTTCTTGGGAAATTAATGAAGCAAGTGGGACATTATTAGGATCAATATTGGACTGATTGGTAGCAAGCATAGACATAATCATATCAACCTTATCACTCAAAGAGGAGATTTCCTCGACAGAATTTACCTTGTTACCACTTGGAGCTCGTTCGGCGTGCCATTGTGAATAATTTGTCATCATCTCATCCAAGATTTTAGTTTCTTCACCTAATGTTGTGGACATGAAGGTGCCTCCCGCGGTCGAGTCAAAAAGGTTCCTTGAATACAAATTCAAACCTGCATAAAAAGTTTGGATAACCATCCACATAGTTAATCCATGCGTGGGACAATTCTTAACCATAGATTTCATTCTCTCCCAAGCTTTAGCAACATTCATTATCAAATTTTCTAAAGTTCATAATGTTACTCCTTAGTTGTATGATTTTAGCAGGTGGATAATATTTTCCAATAAAAGCATCTTTGCATTTAATCCAAGAATCAATGATATTTTTAGGTAAAGACAATAACCATTCTTTTGCTCTCCCTCTCAAAGAGAAAGGGAAAAGTTTCAGTTTTATGATGTCACTTTCTACCTCTTTATACTTTTGCATATCACATAACTCAACAAAGTTATTTAAATGAGAGGCGGCATCATGAGTACTAGCACCAGAAAATTGCTCTTTCATAACAAGATTTAGCAAGGCAGGTTTAATTTCATAAGATTCCGCTTTAGTAGCGGGTGGAGCAATTGGAGAGCATATGAAATCATTGTTATTAGTGCTAGTAAAGTCACACAACTTGGTGTTTTCAGTAAAAGACATAACGATAAGATAAAATAACAAGACAGAAATAAAGACTACACAATTTTTTTTGGGGGTTTTAAAATTTTGAAACAGGAAAATAAACTAAACGAGATATAAAGCAAGCAAGACAAAAACAAAGTAAAGAGATTGAGAGTATGAGACTCCCCTTGCTGTAGCTCCAAAGTCCCCGGCAACGGCACCAGAAAAGAGCTTGCTGCTGTATTAAAATAAGTTGGGTGGTGCCCCAAGCGAAGGCGGAATTGCAGCTAGTAGCAGTTTTCCCTCGTTTAACGAACCGAGGTTTATCGAACCAGTAGGAATTTGAAATCAACAACGAGGTGAATGTTGAAGATCTCTGGCGCTTGACCTTCAACAGACGTGGACCTGCACACACTCAACCAAAATACTTTGCCCCCAACGGTGGAAAGGTTGTCAATCTTTCCGGTCTCGCAGAAAACAAAGCGGTTAATTGTATGATGAAATAGATGAAATATGAAAAATGACCAAAGGAGTAATGATGATTAAAAGCAAGTAAATGAGGTTGTAAACAATGTAAAAAGATGGACCGGGGGCCATGGGTTCAATAGTGGAGTCTCTCAAATAAATAAAATATGCATGTGATGGGTGAACGAATTACAGCTAGGCAATTGACAAGATCATGACACAAACCCAATTTAGCTATAAAAAAAGGACATGATAATATTTATGGAGGCATCACGACAAGGAACAAAGACCGTTGAGTCCAACTGCGTCTTTGTCTAAAAAGTCCACCGTGGGATCGCTATCCAGCCTGTCACCCAACGGTATTAAGTTGCAAGCAACAGACAATTGAATTAAGTAAAGTGCATGAAGTAAGCAATACTAATATCAAAAGAGACATTAACACCACTTTTTTACCCTTAGTAGCAATAGCACATCCTCGCCCTTAGAAATTTATGTCACTCGTGCCTAGGGACAAAAGGGGGCATGAACCCACTATCTAGCATAAATACCTTCTCTTGGAGATAGACACAATCACTTGACCAAAGTAACTACGCACATTGGAGAGCATGCAAGAACATAAATTACTCATATAAGAATCATGCACAATTTGAACATAACTTCATAATCCATCGGATCCCAGCAAACACATCACATAGCATTACAATAATCGATCTTGATCATGTTAGGCAGCTCACAAGATCATAAGACATGAAGCACAAGAGAGAGAGACTACCAACTAGCTACTGCCATGGACCCGTAGTCCGACATGAGACTACTCACAAATCATCCCGGAGGAAGGCATGATGATGAAGAGCCCTCCGGGATCGATCTCCCCTCCGGCAGAGTGCTGGGATCAGCTTCAGATTGGACCCCGAACTAGGGTTTTCGGTGACGGCGCGTCGGGGTCGAGTTTCTAGAAAATAATCGCCGCCTCGATGTTTTTAGGTCAATTGTGATTTTATAGGCGTCGGAGGGGGCCGAGGAGGTGCCCCACGGGCAGGGGCGGGCCCCACCCGCGGGTCCACCCTAGGCCGCGGCTGCTACCCGCCTGCGCCCTGTGGGTCGCCTCCGAGGCTGCCCTTCGGAATCTGTCTTCGTCTTGGCGTAAAAATAATCCCCATAAATTTTGGTGCAATTCCGAGAATATTTCCAGAAGTAAATTTCTGAAACAAAAAGACAGCAGAAACAGGGAACTGGCACTTGGCATCTTGTCAATAGGTTAGTCCGACAAAATGCATAAAAATGATATAAATGGCAGTAAAAACATGTGACAATATCACAAAACTAGCATGGATCACTCAAAAATTATAGATACGTTTGAGACGTATCAGTGGTGATCCGGCAGGAGTCAACCCGGCAGGAGCTAACCCGGATCAGTCACAACCCGGATCACAGGTTCAAGCTCACTCAGAAGGAAATGGTGACTCGGAGAGAATCTGGGGTAGTGACCCGGCAGAAGTTAACCCGGTTCAGCCAGGACCCGGTGCAGGTTAGATTTGAGTTTCCTGAAGATTCCAGAAGCCGCATCGGAGGAGCCAGATGCGAGGTTGTCTAACACTTGCAAAGCCCAAAACGGAAGTCGGTGGCGCTAGAACGAGTTCGGGGTCAACCTGGAAAGACAAAAGGTGACTTTCCAAAGAAGCTAAAGATGACGTCTGAAGTCCAGATCCAATACGACTCCGGCCAGGAAGCTTACCTAGTTTAGAAGAAGAAACCGACCTAGTTCATGAGTTGTAATCCATGTAGAAGTACAATTGCTTGTACGGAAAGTCCAGCCGCCTCGCTATATATATGTAGAAGGTGACGGCCGATTGAAATTAAGCAAACAATCGACAATCAATACAAACCCTGCTTCTTTACCCTCAAACACTTGTTCTTGCTTCCGTTGTTCGGCGACTTCGCGAGAATTCATCGAATATCGACAATCGAGTTGAGAGCGGTCCAATCCGGCTTAACTCAGCCAATCGTCGCCGGCTTCCTCCGACGGGGTCCCTCCCGAGGGGCTGGGGCGTCTGGTTCTAAAAGAACCAGCTTGCTGTCTTGCGTATCGCGCTGCAAGTTGGTCTCCCGCGGGGCGAGTTGCGGAGTATCTCCCCTGGCACCACGGGTACACGAGGACGTGTTCGTGTGACGCGTTTTCATCGCAACAAACATGTTGCTCAAGCTTGGGAGAGAATGAAATTTATGGTTAAAAATTGTCCCACGCATGGATTAACTATGTGGATGGTTATCCAAACTTTTTATGCAGGTTTGAATTTTTCTTCAAGGAACCTCTTGGACTCGGCCGCGGGAGGCACCTTCATGTCCACAACATTAGGTGCAGCAACTAAGCTCTTGGATGAGATGATGACAAATTATTTACAATGGCATACCGAAAGAGCTCCAAGTGGTAAGAAGGTAAATTCTGTCGAGGAAATTTCCTCTTTGAGTGATAAGGTTGATATGATTATGTCTATGCTTGCTACCAATCGGTCCCATATTGATCCTAATAATGTCCCACTTGCTTCATTAATTGCCCAAGAAAAGGATCAAGTTGATGTTAATTTTCTTAATAGAAATAACTTCAACAATAATGCTTATCGAAATAATTTTGGTAGTAACAACTATAAGCCTTATCCTCCCAATAATGGCAACTCATATGGTAATTCCTATGGTAATTCCTATAATCATGAAATTAGTAATAGTAGACTAAATGAAGTAGAGAAGTCTACCAAAAATGTTCATGCATGAACAATATGAGCAAAACAAAATTTTCTCTAGGCAAATGAATGAGAATTCTTTTATATTGAAAAGTATAAATGATCAACTGGGAGAGTTAAATAAAGAAATATATAAACTTCAATCAAGGCTTGTTAGTAATGAAGCTTGCATCTCGAATATTTCCCAAAATCAAGCTACTTTGATTAACAGAATGGCTGCTAAACCCGAATTGGTTGCCCCTGCTAAAACTGATGCTTTTGCTGTCTTTAAAGCTGTTAATACTCCTGTTGCTTCAATTAATATTGATGGAGATTATAAAACTTTGAATAGATATGAGTGCCCCACTGATCCTAAAATTGTTAATGAAGCTCCTATCTTGCTTAAAAAGGATCAAGAGAAACTTGAAAAACTGGATAGACTTGTCTCTAAAGTGGAAGATCTTGCTCATGATGTTGAAATTTTAAAAATTAGAACCACTCCTCTTCAAGACAATCCTACTGAATCTTTAAATGCTATTTCTATTCAAATTAATGAGAATGAAAGGATGATGGCTCGCTTGAAAGCTAGGTGGGCTAGAGAGAAAGAAGAAGCTAGAATTGCTGAAATGAATAGGAAAAATGTTAAAGTTTATACTATCCAAACTACTAATGAGGAACCTCCTAGCCTATTTAAAGATGATGAAATTGATTTTGATAATTGCAATCTTACTGAAGTCATAAAGTTCCTACAAAAACTTGCTAAGTCACCGGATGCTAGTAAATTAAATATTGCCTTCACCAAACATATTACCGATGCTCTTATCAAGGCTAGGGAAGAATAGATTAAGCTAGAAACTTCTATTCGTAGAAAATTAGAAGATGGATGGGAACCCACTATTAAGATGAAAATAAATGACTTTGATTGTAATGCTTTGTGTGATCTTGGTGCTAGTGTTTCTGTTATGCCTAAAAGTTTCTATGATATGCTCAATTTAAATCCTTTGGAAGAGTGTTATTTAAATGTTCATCTTGCTGATTCTTCTAAAAAGAAACCTTTGGGTAGAGTTGATGATGTCCTTATTGTTGTTAATGATAACTATGTTCCTGTTCATTTTATTGTTATGGACATTGAGTGTAATACTTCTTGTCCTATTATTTTGGGGAGACCGTTTTTGAGAACCGTTGGTGCCATTATTGATATGAAAGAGGGAAATATAAGATTTCAGTTCCCCCTCAGAAGAGGGATGGAGCACTTCCCTAGAAAGAGAAAAAAGCTTCCTTTTGAATCAATCATAAGGTCAAGCTATGCTCTTGATGTTGCAAAGGCCTCCGAAAAAACTTGATATTTGGCATTGCGTCTAGCTAAAAGGCGTTAAAGAAAAGCGCTTGTTGGGAGGCAACCCAACTTTTACTTTCAGTTTTCTTTTTACTTTTCTTGAGTCTTGAAGTTGTTGCCTCTGTAGCAACTTCATTGTATTCTTTTCTTTTGTTTTTTGTGCCAAGTTTAGCCTCTAATGCATTGAAAGTGCGAGGTGTTGTTTTGCTGTCCAGAAACAGATTTCTGTCCTTCACTGTTCGAAACTCCACAAAATCTATGTATTTTATATTTTTCTGAAATTTTTAGACAGCAAGCCTGATACTTTTATCTATCTATCGTTAGTTTTGAGTTTTATGATTTGAGCTACAGAAGTGCCTCGAAAAAATTGATCTTTACAGACTGTTCAGATTTTGACAGATTCTGCTTTTATTTTGTATTCGTCTCTTTACTATCGTCAAATGTGATACTCTAGAGGTGGAGTGCCACATTGAGGCTTAGTGAACAGTAGCGAATGCCTAATAAATTTGTTTTGCAATTTGTCTTGAGTTGAACACATGTGCATTTTAATTTATGAGCACTAACCCTCTAATCAGTTTATGAGAAGTTTTGTGTGAAGTGAGTTTTTAAGTTTCAAAGGAGAGGATATGAAGAAATTGAAGATGGATCAGAGCTTAAGCTTGGGGATGCCCCCATGGCACCCCCTCTGAATATTAAGAACTATCAAACGTCAAAGCTTGGGGATGCCTAAGGCATCCCCTCTTCTTCATCGACTATCACGAGGTCGTCTTCGTTGAACTAAGTTTTTATCACTTTACATATTATGTGCTATACTTGGGGAGCGGCGTTTGTGCACCCGAGCACACCAGCTCTTGGTAGTTTGCACGAAAATCAGGGACACACACATATAAGTTTTTCACACCCGTGAATTTTTTCGGAACGTAAAGACATCCCCTGTGCTCTGTACAAAAAAGACAAGATGAGTGTGTCAAAATAGATCTAAAACCACATTTTTGAAAACGCTGATTTTGTCTTTTTTGTACAGAGCACAGGGGATGTCTTTTCATTCCGAAAAAATTCACGAGCATGAACAACTTACATGTGTGTGTCTCTGATTTTTGTTCAGATTTTTTCATAAAGTTTTACTATTTTTTATTTTCGTGCAAAATGGCAGTAGCTGGTGAGCTCGGGTGTATGATTGAATTTCCGCTATACTTGGAGCGTCTTTTTACTTTCAGTTTTGTTTGTTTGTTTGCTGGTCATATGCTTGTTGGATCCTTGCTTTGTTTATGTGGGAGAGAGACACGCTCCGCTTTTTCGTTAGAATACTCCTGTGCTTCGCTTATATTTTGTTGAGTATTCTTAGCTACTGTTTGTTTGCTAGTAAGCTCTCGCTTTTAGCTTTTATCTTATTTAGAGCTGATAGTAGTTGTTGTTAAACTCTCTTGTTCTTCATTTATATTTGTTGGAGAGTTGTTATTGATAAGTTGCTTAAATTGTCAAAGTGACAAAATGCTATTCATGTGATAGTGGAATGAAACGAAAGCCTGCATAGTATTGTAGATCATTGTGTGGATACTTGATACTTCTCATTTGTTTTGAGATATTAAGATGAATGCTTAAACTTGCTAGTTATTTTAGTGGAATTGATTAGTAAAGAAATACTGTTAGAAGCTTGAAACTGTGTGGTGTTTCGTAGTTGTTAATTCATTAAGCTAATCTTTCCATCAAAAGAATTGTTTGGTCAATAAGGGAGACGGTGTGGAGCTTTTATGGTTATAATTGACTAATGTCTTATGTTACTCTGTTACCGGTTAATATTAGATGTTTGCTTCAAATGCCTTCTTTGCTAAGCCTAAAAATTCGTACTGAGTGTATGGTTCACTCGTGCATCCAAATCTCAAAGCCAAACTATCTTGCCAGATGAGTCCACCATATCTACCTATGAATGGTATTTCTTAGCATTCCAAGTAAATTTGTCATGTGCTATCTTTAAAAATTCAAAATATTCCTTTTTATGCCTTTGTTTTTAAGCTCATGAGGGAGCAGTAGAGAGCTAGATATAACTCGTGACGGGCAAGGTCATTTCCCCCCTTTCACCCGGTGTCGATGGATTACGTCCTCACTTTAATCAACCCGAGAGCAGCTTAAGCAAAAATATAAATATAACTCACCATTCTCCTCCGCGCAATGAAAATCTGAGAAATCAGCTCTAAACATTGGACAGTGGTGAAACCAAGGAGAAAGAGGAGCGTACTCGCTTCACTAAAAACCAGCTGCTCTCACAAGTCTAAAAGCCTTGCTTGTTATGGGGGACTAGATAGCTTCTCTGTTGTGAAGTCGTTGACGAAAGCATGCATGTCTCAATTTTTTTTTACTTCTGTTTCATAAAAATAAAAAGCTCTAGCACATGACTAATCCCTGCTTCCCTCTGCGAAGGGCCTTTCTTTTACTTTTAATGTTGAGTCAGTTTTCCTCTTCCTTCTATCTCCACCAAAGCAAATATCTAGCATTGACCCTGGGTATCATTGATCATATTGCATTGTCAGATTAAACATGAATCTTTATATTGACTTTACCGTTGGAAGTTGAGGCTTTTTGCTAAAACTTACATCTTCTTTGTTTTGATTCTCAAACACTTTTTTCATGGAATTGTTACCTATGTGAATTAATCAAATATGCGGATCACATTGCTTTCATGTCTTTAACGTATTATTTATGAAAGGTTTTGCTTGAATGATTCAACTTGGTTATTCATTGCTTTCTTGCTATCAACTATAGACAATTGTTTTGTATCACTTCATTCACATCCTATGCTTTGCATTACTATCTTGATCACGATTGTGTTGGTTGCATGTATCATCAAAAATTATTTTGTTATCACTTACCTACTCGAGGACGAGTAGGAGTTAAGCTTGGGGATGCTGATACGTGTCAAACGTATCTATAATTTTTGATTGATCCATGCTAGTTTTGTGATGTTGTCACATGTTTTTATTATCATATTAATCATTTTTATGCATTTTGTCGGACTAACCTATTGACAAGATGCCTAGTGCCAGTTTCCTGTTTTTGCTGTTTTTGTATTTCAGAAAATCCACCACAGGAAATATCGTCGGATTGAGCTCAGAATTTACGGAGATTTTTTATGCGACGGAAGACACCAGAAGACCAAAGGGCAGCCCTGGGGGCCACCCACAGGGCAGGGACGGCCTCCTGCCACGGCCCCCCTTGGCCCGCGGGTGGGACTCGCCCCTGCTCCTGGTGGGTCCCCTTGGCCCCCTCTGATGCCTATAAAATCCCTAAAACTCTAAAAACGAGAGGGGCGGCCATTATTTTCCAGAAAAGTCATCCGAGGCGCCGTTAACTCAAACCCTAGTTCGGGGGTGATTCTGAAGCAGATCCCGGCACCATGCCGGAGGGGAGATCGATCCCGGAGGGCTCTTCATCGCCATGCCTTCCTCCGGGATGATTTGTGAGTAGTCCCACCTTGGACCTTGGGTCCATGGCAGTAGCTAGATGGTAGTCTCTCTCTCTCGCGCGTGCTTCATGTCTTATGATCTTGTGAGCTGCCTAACATGATCAAGATCGATTATTGTAATGCTATGTGATGTGTTTGCTGGGATCCGATGGATTATAAAGTTATGATCAGATTGTGCATGATTCTTATATGTTGATTTATGTTCTTGCATGCTCTCCGATGTGCGTAGTTACTTTAGCCAAGTGATTGTGTGTATCTCCAAGAGAGAGTATTTATGCTAGATAGTGGGTTCATGCCCCCTTTTGTTCCTAGGTACGAGTGACAGAAACGTCTAAGGGCGAGGGTGTGCTGTTGCTACTAAGGGTAAAACAGCGGTGTTAAAGTCTATTTTGATATTTAATATTGCTTACTTCATGCGCTTTACTTAATGCAAATGTTTGTTGCTTGCAACTTAATACCGATGGGTGACAGGCTGGATAGCGATCCCACGATGGACTTTTTAGACAAAGATGCAGTTGGACTCAACGGTCTTTGTTCATTGTCGTGATGCCTACTTAAATATTATCATGTTCTCTTTGTCATAGCTAGATTAAGTTTGTGTTATAATCTTGTCAATTGCCCAGCTGTAATTTGTTTACCCATCATATGAATGTTCTATTTACTCGAGAGACTCCACTAGTGAACCCATGGCCCCCGGTCCATCTTTTTACATTGATTGCAACCTTTATTCATCACTTTTCACCATCATTACTCCTCTGGTCCATTTTCATAATTCATCTATTTCACTATACAATTAACCGCTTTGTTTTCTGCGAGACCGGAAAGATTGACAACCTTTCCGCCGTTGGGGGCAAAGTATTTTGATTGAGTGTGTGCAGGTCCACGTCTGTTGAAGATTAAGCGCCAGAGATCTTCAACATTCACTTTGTTGTTGATTTCAAGGTCCTACTGGTTCGATAAACCTCGGTTCGTTATCGAGGGAAAACTGCTGCTTGCTACATCTCCGCCTTCACTTGGGGCACCACCCAACTCTTCATCAGTAGCAATCAGGCATTCTAATTGGTATCAGAACAGATTCATTTGATGTGTTGGTTGTTTCGTATGGTGAGTTTCATATTAAACTCCATGTCCGGAACAAAGCTGACAATTTCACTTGGAGTCTTGTCACCGTGTATGGGCCGGCCCAGAAGGATTACAAAGAGGCTTTTCTTCGTGAGTTGTTTAATTTAGCAAAATATAACCCACATCCTATTATCATAGGAGGGGATTTCAATTTGCTTCGTTTTCCAGTCGAGAAAAGCAAAGGTCAGTTTGACAATCATTGGCCTTTTTTGTTCAATGTTGTCATTGACAGTCTAGATTTAAGAGAGGTTGAAATGTTCGGAAGACAGTTTACTTGGGCAAATTGTCTCCCTGAACCCACATACGAGAAGCTAGACCGTGTAGTAATGGACATTGATTGGGAAGCTGAATTTCCATTGGTATCGGTACGGGCTCTCGAACATATTCAGGATCTGTCTGACCATGCTCCCATTCTATTGACCACTGGATTACCCAGACTACCGTGTACTCGCCGGTTCAAGTTTGAACTTGGATGGTTACACCGGGAGGGCTTTCATGAGATGGTCAAAGAGGTTTGGGAAAGACCTGTCGTTGGGGCCACCCCAATCCAAAGATGGAATAGCAAGATACGTGCAGTACGTACCCATCTGGGGGGTTGGGCCCGACATGTTACAAGTTTGCTCAAAAAAGAAAATAAACAACTTTCATCAATTATTGATGAACTCGAGCAGTTAGCAGAAGTTCGTCTACTGCCCACGCAAGAAATTGAGCTAAAAAGCCAATCTAATGCGCAAATAGCTAGACTCCTACGCGAGGAGGAGCTTAAATGGTATCAACATTCAAAAGCACAATTCATTTTAGAAGGAGATTCGAATACTAGATACTTCCACAGTATTGCCAATGGCAGACATTGGAAGAAACAGATTCATTCTCTTGTACAGGATGAAGGAACGATTCAGGGTCATGAGCAACTTAAGTCGTATATCACTAACTACTATAAAGGTTTGTTCGGTGCACCCGACGAAAGTAATTTCTCGTTGGATGAATCCCAAACAGATGATATACCCTAGGTTTCAGTTGAGGAAAATAGCCTTCTTTCTGCACCTTATTCTGAGGAAGAAATAAGGAAGGCAGTTTTTTAAATGTAACATAACAAAGCCCCTGGGCCTGATAGTTTCCCGGCTGAGTTCTATCAGAACTTCTAGGACGTTGTCAAACAGATCTGCTAGATTTGTTCAGTTCTCTTTATAGCGGTCAGCTAGAACTATTCCAACTGAATTTTGGTGAGATAATTTTATTACCTAAGGTTAATGAAGCAGAAAGGATCCAACAATATAGACCTATTTGCCTTCTTACCGTTAGTTTTAAAATCTTCACCAAAGTCGCTATGATAAGGCTGAACACCGTGGCTGACCATGTGGTTCGTCCCTCTCAAACTGGTTTTGTGCAAGGACGTAACATCCTAGACAGGGTGGTTTTCTTGCATGAAACGGTTCATCAACTACATAGGAAAAAGTTGAATGGGGTGATTTTAAAAATTGATTTTGAGAAAGCCTACGACAAGTTTAAGTGGTCTTTCCTTCAGCAGACTCTCAGAATGAAAGGTTTTCCTGATGGGTGACGTGCTTTAATGCATAGCTTTGTCTCGGGGGAAGTGTAGCCATTAAAGTCAATGATGACGTTGGCAAATACTTCCAAACCAGGAAAGGGCTTAGACAAGGTGATCCATTATCGCCAATACTATTTAATATAGTGGTTGATATGCTCGCCATCATGATTGAACGCGCAAAGTATGATGGCCAAATTGAGGGTGTGATACCTCATTTAGTGGATGATGGATTATCCATACTTCAATACGCCGATAATATAATTCTTTTTATGGAATATGACATCAAAAGCTAGAAACCCGAAGTTAATTCTGTCAGCATTTGAGCAATTATCGGGTCTAAAGATTAATTTCCACAAAAGTGAGTTGTTCTGTTTTGGCGAGGCTCAAGACTATGCGAGCAAGTCCAGTTTCCCATCAGATATTTGGGTATCCCGATTCATTATCGGAAACTCACAAATGCTGAGTGGAAATTGGTGGACAAGAGACTGCAAGCTAGATTAAACAGTTGGAAAGGAAAATTACTATCCTTGGGTGGAAGATTGGTTCTTATCAATGTAGTGCTAAGTAATATGATACTGTATATGATTTCGTTCTTCCAACTCCCAAAAGGAGTCTTAAAATGATTGGATTATTTCCGATCAAGATTCTTTTGGTAAGGGGATAGCGAGAAAAAGAAATATCGATTGGCTAAGTGGAGTGTGGTTTGCCACCCCAAAGACCAAGGAGGAATTGGTATTCATGACCTAGAGGTCAAGAATAAAGCCCTTCTCAGTAAATGGATCTTCAAGCTTCTAGCTGAAGAAGGTGTGTGGCAAACCCTCCTGAGAAGAAAGTACATTGGCTCACGTGCGTTGTCACAGGTTTATTGGAAACATGGTGACTCCCACTTTTGGGCTGGTCTTATGGCCAGGAGAGATTCTTCTTCCCATATGGATCTTTCTCTATTAAGGATGGGTCGGAAATTAGGTTCTGGGAGAATATATGGCTAAGCCAGACTTTGCTCCGAGAACAATATCCCGCATTGTACAATATTGTGCGTCACAAAAGTGATACGCTCGATAAGGTGATGGAATATTTTCCACCAAATGTGTCATTCAGAAGAAGTTTATTAGGTCCTAGACAAGAATCCTGGACTGCTCTGCTACAGCTTCTTGCTTCTATTCAGCTGTCGCAGGGGCCTGATAAATTTCGATAGAATCTAAACCAGAGTGGAAATTTCTCGGTCGATTCAATGTACAAAGCCTTAATCCAATCGGATATACCAGTTGATAATAATAAGAAAATTTGAAAGATGAGAATCCCTCTTAAAACTAAGGTGTTTGCGTGGTATCTTCGCCGAGGGGTAATTCTCACCCGAGATAACCTTGCAAAGCGTAATTGGCAGGGAAGTACAAAGTGTGTTTTTTGTCATCATGACGAGACTATAAAAATCTTATTCTTCCAGTAAAAATTCGCAAGATCTATATGGTCAGCCATCCAGATAGGCTCCAACTTATACCCACCACGCAGTGTTGCCAATATTTTTGGCAATTCGCTAAACGGGGTGGATCCTAGGTTTAAGTTTCTGATTAGGATGGGAGCGATTGCCATTATATATAGGGATGAAAACGGATCGGATCGGATTTTGTCCTTACCATATCCTATATCATATTTTTTCATCGGATTCGGAGCAGAGCGGATAATGACCGGTTGCGGATTCGGGGTCGGATATATCATGTCACGGATTCGGCGGCGGAAACAGAGCGGATTCGGGGCGGAAAAAATTTAATCGGATATGTACGCGTATAAATACATCGGCGAACCATACAACCAAAAATAATAGTTCAATATGCTAATATCTTAACAAAGTTGTACTCCATAGTCGTAACAATCACTATGTAAGTGATTTTTTATTTAATGGACGAAATTTACAACTCACTAACTACTAATTATGTTCTATTAGGTTAGATGTTTCGATAGAGAATCGGATTATTCGGATTAAAATCATCGGATAATCCTATTATATTTTGATAATCCTATTATATTTTCGGATAATCCATATTCGGGGCTATTTTTCATATCATATCCTATACCGTATCCGGTGTTAAATTCGGAATCGGATATCCTTATCCGTCGGATTTCTTCAAACCGGATATCGATTGCTTAAAACGGTTTCAGAATAGGATTCGGTGCGGAAATTATCCTATCTGTTTACACCACTAATTATATGGTCGCTATGGTTTTGTATAAATGACAAGGTTTTTAACGATAAAAAATGCTTCTCTTATGCAGGTTATCTACCGTGTACAGCTACGCTCCAATCATGGTCGCCTCTACAGCGTGTGGAGCACCGAGACCTGCTTTCGGAGGTGTGTTCGCGGTTGGAGGCTGCAACGAGAGAGTTGTTTTCTCATCATGGATGACAACATAATCTTCGAATCTGCCATTCTTCGGATCTACCATCCAGTTCCTTAGATGTTTTTATAATTTCTCATTATAATATGTAATTCGTCTTTTATTTTGTTGTTTTCAGATTTTTCAACTCGTTGAGGCTGTGTACATCTTAGTTATGCAGATGCTGAGTGTAATATTTAACATTAAGTAATAAAGATCTCTTTATCGAAAAATTAGGTTTGATCAAAGTTTTGAAAGTGTGTTATTTTCGGCTGAACTTCGTCAATTCTGTTACTTCTCAACCCGAAATTCCATTTTATTTTCTCCAAATCTGCCTAATAGCGTCGTCTCTAGCGGTGTAGCCGGTGCCCGTGCTCCGCCGCCCCTCTCGCCGAGCGCTCGCCCGCTTCCGTCTCCTCGATTCTTCTCCCAAACTGGGCTCTTGACCTCTCGCAGGATCTTGCCCGATCCCGTTGCCTTCCTCGCCGCGCTCGTCACCGGCGGCGACCACCCCTCTATGGTCCCTCCCTCGCGCAGGAAACCCTACTCTACCCCTCCTCAAGTGTCCCTAGCCAGCAACCTGAATCTCGCGGCAGGTCTTCCGAAACTTGCGCTGCTCGCTCTTAAACTACCCCCCTTTGTGCCACCTCACAGTCATGGCGCCGCCGTCTCGCAGTCATTCCCCTAACCGTCCAAATGGAGGTTGCGGTGAGTGTGCTGGAGCATCCAGTCGGGACGGCATCCCCGTTATCGACCTGGGCATCCTCCTCAACGGCGACGCCGAGGAACAATCGCAGGCAATCCGGGACCTTGGCCGGGCTTGCGAAGACTGGGGCTTCTTCATGGTTCGAGACTACCACTGAATAGCACTAGAATATACGAGTCTTGTCCCAATGCTACTATTTAGCAATTTTTCAGTGGTGCGACTAATTGTCTTTTGTCTGATCTGGAACGGAAGGTGGTTAACCATGGGGTGCCCGAGGCTCTCCAAGAAGCAGTGATGGAGGCGTGTAAGGAACTGCACAGCTTACCGAGGGAGGAGAAGGCAGGGTACATTGCTGCTGGCCCAAAGGATCCTATACGTATTGGAACAGGTTTGTTCTACTCTGATGTTGACGATGCCATATGTCGGAGGGACTATGTGAAGATGATTGCTCATCCCGAGTTTCACTGCCCTGCAAAGCCTGCAAACCTGAGGTGCCACAAAATACTAATTAACACCATTTCTTATTTCACACCATTGTTTTAATGATTGTGTAACTCTTATTTGATGTACTGTCATTGTTAGAGAGATTGCTATGGAGTACTCGACTCGCACGCGGGAGCTGCTGCTGGAGCTTGCAAAGGCAATCTCCAAGAGCCTGGGACTTGACGCTGGTCGGATTTCTGAAGCCCTGAACCTTGAGTCCTGCTTCCAGGTCCTCGTTGGGAATAATTACCCACCGTATGCTAGCTCAGACAAGGTTATGGGAATTTCGGCTCACTCTGACCATGGCCTTCTCACTCTGCTCTTCCAAAATGGCGTTGATGGCCTCCAAGTCAAGCACAACGGCCAGTGGCTCCTCGCAAAGCCTCTTCCCGGCTCACTCTTTATTATTACCGGCGATCAGTTGGAGGTATCTGAGTAGTTTTTGGTATTGTTAAATTGATAGTATAAGTTTGTGAAAAGAATGGCCCTTTCTGTTCACAAAGTCACCTGTACTTTCACTAAATTATACACGGGCATTCCTTTACATTTTGGTGCAGATTGTGAGCAATGGAAGGTACAAGGCCGTGCTTCACCGTGCACTGGTCCGTGGTGAGCAGACGAGGATGTCGTTCGTTAGCCTGATCGGACCATGCCAAGATGCCATCGTCGAGCCAGTCCCAGAGCTGGCACGGCCTGGCCCCCGCCCCATGGAGTTCCGAGGAATCAAGTACAGGGACTACATGGAGCACCAGCAGAGCAGCAAGATCAATAAGAAAGAAGCGCTAGACATTGTTCGTGTGCAGTCTAACATATTGACATGTGTGGGCACACTAAACAATTCAACAGAGGCTGCTTCTGAAGGTTACAGTCATACAAATTGATATGCTGAACATTTATGTCCTGGGAAGCAAGGGAATCAGTGCACACCATGACATAGTATTTGCAAAAATCAGCAAACTCCATGATTGAAGGGATACTAATCCTACCGCACATGCAGAATATAGGCTGATGACACATTCTCGCCATTGGGTGGACATGGATAATAGCAAAGTAGGTGCGAGAACTAGCAGTAAAAAGCCTAGTGTGTTGCTGAAGTGTGATCTGAATTGATAGGGAGTATGCTTGCATGGTCAGATCTGGTGAACCCTTGTGTTCGGTGGTTCTGTGAGATGAGTATGGTAAAGCGAGTTGGGCATTTGTAAAGAATAGACAATAAGCTACTATATTTATGTACAGTCAGCAGAGCTTTGGGGGTATTATTCAGGCACAGCTGACTTTGCTGGTTATATTCGTTGGCATATGCAGAGTTTGCGGAAAGCTGATCTTTCCTTTGCAAATCAAGGAATGCACGTGTTTATATAATGTTTAAGACTGAATACCATATAGGGAGCAGATTTCTAAACGTGAAGGTTCAGTTAGTAAGAGCTGTTCTTAGGGCCGGGTTTTGGAAAATACAGACCACATCATGCTTGGTTGCTCATTGACTGCCTTTGTGTAGGGCAGCTTAAAATATGCGCATTTGCTGGAAATGGAGACCATTTTGTACATCTAACTGCATGTCGGGTTGCTGAGATGGAACAAGTGCTAAAGATAGAAACTTTGTTTGTTAAGATGGACGCAGTGCGGGATCTGAAACAAGCTGGTAACTGAGGGGAAGGTGATCTCTTGTACTAGAGATGCTTTGCAAAAATTGGTCTCTTTTGCCAAGGTGAACATTGTTCATGACGAGTAAGTCTGCTGTGCATACCTATGAACCTATGTGGAGTTGGAATTTGGTTTTCTCAACTTTTTTATTGAAATCAAAAGACTGAACCTAATAGACAGAAATAATTCGTTTTTGTCTGTTTGGGTACCTGTAAAGCCAAACAACTCAAAACCCCTCAACATATTGTGCACCTCAGTAAGTCAGCATCCTAAATCATACGGAGTACATGGTACAAAATCCCTATTAAATTTCATTGAACTGGGAGGCCCTAAGCCCCTAAGAGAGGAGACGCGCGTTGCAAGCGCAGTGGCTTGGCTCGGCAGTGGCCGGCCAGCCCGCCCGGGTTCGATCCCTACAGGGACGAATATCGGACGTCTCACCTAAAAGTCTCCTGCCTCCCATGCATGTGTACCACAGCGATAGTACTCTTTCAGTGCGTGGTGTATAGCTTGCGTTTGCTTATGCACTCGGCGTGCGTGCGTGAGTGTAGTGTGTTCTCGTGTATAAGCAGATTCTACAGCTGTATTGTTCAGAGGCCTCAAAAAAAAAAAAACCCCTAAGAGAGAGATAAGTATAGTGCAGGAGACCTCTAAAATGGGAAATACACAATGATCATATAATATTTATGGCCAAGGAGTTTGTATTCTCCAAAAACACACATGGATAAGGGATTTTAGAGCTGATTTGAAGGAGATGAGATCTGCTGGGGGGACAGATTTAAGGGCATACGTCTATCACCAGATTTTTTGTTCTCTTTCGCATTGCCATAAAGAAAAGAAATAATAATTTACACCTAATATGAAAATAACAGAACAAAAATGCTGCGACTAATCTGATAACTAAGCTTGGTCGTCCAGGGTTTAAAAAAATCTCAGTTACTGAGATATGACATGTCATATTTTATTCTAATAAAAAATAATTATAAAATATTTGACACATTGCGACACAGACACTTTTAGAGGGTGTTTGGTTAGACTTTCTACCTGGCTTTCTACGCTTATAAGCCGAAGACTAACCAAACACCAATTTTCGAACCTGCTTTGGCACCGCCGAACGTGCTTTCTTGCACTGCGACCTCAAAGCACGCTCCGAGGAGCTTTCTAGGCTTCCCACCGATCCCACGCCCCCCCTACCCCTGACAGTTGCCCAAAATTACTGAAAAACTGCCATTGTATATATGGGCCAAGGCCCCGCAGGAAAAACGCCCACGAACCCGTCCGTACCTCATTCGCCTCCTCCTGTCGATAGAAGAGAATGGAGGAACCCGCAGAGCTCCTCCACGAACCCTAGGACGACGCCCACTTGTCCTCGTCTCCGGCTGGCTGGAACCGGCGCCGCCGGACGGATCCGGTCTCTCTCCCGCCCCGCGTCGCCCTCCTCCCCCCACTCCTCCCCTCCGGCCTGCTCGTTCGGCTTGGGTGGAGGTCGCCGCCCCGACTTGGTCCCCTTCCAGCGCCGCCCCGAACCGGCTCCCTTCCGGCGCCGCCCCGACCTGGTCTAGATCTGCCATCCGGCACCTCCCCGACCTGGTCCTGCTCCCCTTCAGGCGCCGACCCGACCTGCTGCTGGTCCCCTTCCGGTTCTGCTGTTGGCCAGCTGCTGCTCCTCCTCCAACCCGTGACAGGGAAGCTCGGTCGGCTGCTGAAGCTCCTCACAGCAGAAGGTGGATTTCTGCTATCTCTAATTTTTCTGTACAATTGATGTAATGAATTGTTTGATTCCTGTTTTATGCTTGATTTATGTGTGTATGTATGCTTGATTCATGGATGTATGGATGGATGCATCATTGTAGTTTAGTTGCTTAGGAATTTTTGTTGTTGTTTTGAATTGTATGGATTTAGGGAAATTAAGTTGGTTTGCTTATATGGACATGTTTGATAAATATTGGTTAGACATTGTTGTGTGTAATTTAGGACATGTACTTCTACTACCAACACTATCTTGCATAATAAATTGTGTTGGAATGGCTATAGATGGACAAGGCAAATTGGGATGCATTTCACACTAGGGTCTTTTGTGAGATATGTAAGGAAGAAACTTTAAAAAAACAATAGGCCACTCGGATGCTTGAATGCTAAAGGGTACACTCAATTCATGGAGTTGAAACTTGCCGCAACGCGACTTGGATGGGATGACTCACAAAGAAGCAATTCAAGAACAAATGGGACATGTTGAAGAAAGAGTACACTCAATTCATGGAGTTGAAACTTGCCGCAACGCGACTTGGATGGGATGAACAAAGTCGAACTATTGAAGCAGATGATAATTGGTGGGAGATTCATCTTAAGGTGAGTGTTTGTAATTTATACAAATTTGCTGCATTCAAGATATAAATGTGATTTACTAATTTAAATGCTATGTTTTCAGAATTACCCCAAGCATGCAAAGTGGCGCCACTTGGGACCTCCTAATTTGAAGGAGATGTACGTCATGTTTTGTACAATTCATATCACCGGAGAAACGGCTTCCATTCCCGGAGAGATATCAAGTAGCTCCGATGATGATGATGGTGGTGGCATGGAGGTAAAGGAAAGTGATGAGGTCGAAGAGCTAACTCCGGAGTCATCCAAGAAGATGAAGAAGAAGAAAGAAGGTAAAATATTGGGTAAGCGCAAGGCCAAGCCCGTTGAAGATGAAGAGAAGAACCCTTTTCTCCGTGTGTTCAAACAAACATGTGGTAATATAAATGTAAGAGTCACCGGTGACTCCTCATGCAAGAGTTAAAGATGATCGGTTTTGGCCTCATTTCAAAGGTGCCATTGGAGCAATAGATGGCTCTCACATACCTTGTGTCGTTCCAGCATCCGAGGTCGTGAAACATACGGGTCGGCATGGATATACTTCTCAAAATGTGATGGCCATTTGTGACTTTGATTTGAGGTTTACTTTCATTGTTGTTGGATGGCCGGGCTCGGTACATGACACTAGGATTTAAAATCATAGCTTGGTGGAGCATCGACATAAGTTCCCTTTTCCTCCAAAAGGTAATATCGAATCTTCTTTTCAAAGTTATTAGTTACTTCCAAATATTCCTTTAATTCTATCTTGGTTACAATCTATAAATACTACCTTGTCACTACCAAATATTCCTTCTAATGGTAACTTGGTTGCAATTTGTAGGAAAATACTACCTTTTCGATTCCGGTTATCCAAACCGAAAAGGCTACCTTGCTCCATTTCCAGGACAAACTTACCATCTACCGGAGTTTCGTAGGCGCGGTAAACCAATGGGTAAGGAAGAGACATTCAATTATGCGCACTCTTCAATGCGTAACTCGGCTGAGCGCTCGTTGGGTGTTCTCAAGGAAAAGTTTCGCATGCTCAAAAAGATTCCGAGCTTCAAGCCTCGAAGATAAAAGAAAATTATTGTTGCTTGTGTGTCGCTTCACAACTATATTCGAGACACCAAGTTACGTGACAAGGAGTTCGATAGATGTGATGCGGATGAGAACTACATGCCGAAGGTGGTGAGGCGAGCTGCACCGATACCACATGATAGAGCACCACCGTCAGAAGTGTCAACATGAAAGTGGTTCGCAATACCATCGCGGATTCGTTGTTTAGGGTGAGACAAGATGACGAGTAGATATGTTGAAGATATATGAAGAAGTGGTGTCTTTTGGTATATATATGCGAGAACACCTAGTATATTTTGGTAGTACACCTGTAATATATTATGCACGTAATGTAATCTTTTTGGCTGTTGTAATATATTACTGCCACGTACCTATTTATCCTACAAGATGTGTGTTTGGTGATCATGTACGCCGTTACTAGATTGATCAATTAGGTACGACTAATATACAATGTACTACACCAACACAACTTAAGAAAATCTGAGAGAAACAATATTTAATATTGATTTATCGTATATATTAGGCCAGTATCAATAATCCAATATATAAACAGACAATCAACATCTAAGAGCATTTCAGACTTTCCACCACTAACAGCTAACAGCCGACAGCTAGTTTGCCAAACGATTCCATTGCTCACAACAGCTTCTCAGAACATCAGCTTTTCCACAGCCCACAGCCGACAACTGCTTTTTTGAAAGTCACAACCCAACCAAACAGGCTCCTAGATGTTGCCCTCATTCTTGAGGGCCACTGTGCTAGTTTTCAAAAAAAGAAAAAGAATCTGAATATGAACCATCCTGTTCATATTTAACTTAATTTAGTGCCAAGGTGGGTGGCGGATCATGATTGGCATTTCATCAAGCTTTTCGTAAGCCATATACTATTATATCTACATTATACTGTCATACAATTCCCTACCAACATAGGACTTTTGCTAGGTACATGCGGCAGCCTTCTTGCAAAATGCTAGTTGCAGGGTTACAAACGAGAAGGATAACATGTATTGTTCCTCCAAAACAATAATTTGACTCTTTTGACGGCACTCAAAATTTCTTGACAGGCGGGTATGTTCAGAAATTGTCTGCCCTGCTCACCAGTGAAACAACTGCCCACAATTTCTACCAAATTGTTTGGTTGCAACACTTCATCTGTTCTGATCATGTTTTTATACCAGAAGTGATGATTCTTCATTTTTTCTGTTTTTTTTAGTGAAGTGATGGTCCATCTGCTGAGCATCAGTGTCCATCGTGTTTATGACCTCTCTTCTTGAAAACTGGTGTTTAGTAACTTCATGTTGTGCTGGCCCATTTCCTCATTCGTATACTGGTTGAGTTTGCCTGCAACCACACAAGAAACGATCTCAGATCCTCAAGTAACAAAAATGACCATTCCTAAGAAATCTGAACAACTTGATAACTACTACACAAAAGCACAGATTCTCCTGTCTATTTTATGACTAGAATAACTTGTAGCAAGCATGAAAGAAGATTTATGCACCTCTTCATCCCAGTCACATCTCATGGTGAGATAGGCTAATACCAGCGTTTGGACAGCAGTTCCACCAATCAACCCGGACCAAATCCCCTGCAATTTGGGCATAATCAGAGGATCAAGATCAGCCCAAACATCCCGTTCGTTACTCTTCTTTTTTTATGATTCTTACCCGAACTCCGAAGCCCAGTGGCCAACCCAGTACAATACCGATGGGAACTCCAACCAAGTAGTAGGATCCGATGTTCACGTAGGCAACCAGTGCTTGCCATCCTGACCCAATGGCTACCCCTGGAACCAACATTGGCATTGCAGAGCTTAGCATCTCTTGTGTCGTGTAGAGCTATCAACAAGGTAAATGATAGGTCAAGTGAGGTCCAGCTCACCTGAGAGGACGGGTTGCACACTGTTAAGGAGGATGGTGAAGGCGAGCAGCATGGAGAGGTTGTGGACGGCGTCCAGCACGGCCTTTCCTGACGAGAATAGGAGCGCGATCTGGTCGTTGTAGGCGAGGATGAGGCACCAAAAGACGAGGCCGATCACCACGGAGGTGGTGATGGAAACGATGATGGAGAAGCGCGCGCCCTTGCCGCTGCCAGCTCCGAGCTCGTTTGCCACCCGCACCCTTCCATTTCCAGAAAATAGCCACTTGTTAGTTAGTCCAACCAAATGAGACTGCTCGAGTCTATGTATTGCTGGTTACTGAATTCATTGTTGCGTACCCAGTTGCTGCCAAGAATCCTAGAGGAATCATCAACTCCCATCCGTTGATCGTCAAGCTACATTTGGGCCAAGAAATCAATCCAATGTACTCTTTTAGAGGTGAGGGGTAATTTGGATTTTAAAGGGAAACTGTTTTTATGTGCAGCTGCTAGTTACCATATGGAGAGCGCATCCACAGCGATTTCAGCGTTCGGCAGGTACCCGGTAAGCAACACCAGCACCCTGTAGTACCAGTTCTCCAAGCTGCGGATGAACAGTGGGCAAGAGATGTCAATGATTCAGGAAGAGTGTACACTTGTTTTTGTTGGACTCTAATTATATATTGCGCTGTTCTAAGAGCATGTAGTGAATGGATACACACCATAGCATCACACCAGAGGCAGTGGAGAGCTTGATGAAGTCCCAGAAGTCGGCGAATGCCTCCATGGAGAACCCCTTCCACGACAGCGGGCACCCGCCGCCGATGACGTAGAAGAGCTGGCCCAGCACCACTAGCCACCACGCCATGTCGGCGGCAGCGACCGCCCCGACGAACCCGAGCTGGAAGTGATGCACGAGGAGGTAGGTGACGACGACATGGATGGCGAGCGCGACCCCCGCGGTGACCGCGGTCACCCAGTTCTTGAGCTGGCTCTGCAGGAACCGTGTGAGCGGGAGCAGCATGGCCATGGCGAATTGCTGCGGCAGCAGCCAGATGCTCATCTTGCCGGCGAGGCGGGAGAGCTCGGGCGTCTGACCGAGCAAAAGCAGTAGGTCCTCCATGAAAATGTAGGTCGGCGTTAACGCCACGGCGAAGATGAGGAGCACGACCCACGACCGCTGCAGGTATATGCCCAGCATGTGGTACTTCTTGGCGCCGAACGCTTGACCGCACAGCGTCTCCAGTGCGCTCGCCATGCCCAGCTGTTAGGGAAAGAAAATCAACAGAACGAGTGATCATTACCGTGGCCACAAAGAAGTTATGCAACTGTTTTTTATCAATGCTTGAAGTAGCATATTTGCGTGATCACTAGTACAGGACGGGTCGTCACTCCTGGCACAGACCATCACATATAAGGGACATAACACGTGGTTCTTACGTGAAAAACACATTGGTGGCATCTACAATGGTTGATAAAACAGACTTGTTATAATTAGATACTAAAGACTTGATGTGCAATGGGCTATTTTCGTAGTTCTACCTCTGGTAACCAGTTAGCCTAAACATGTGGCCTAAATGACTAAATATGTGGTGAGACACATATTGTTTCTAAGATTTCATCTCTTAGCTAAGAGAAGGTAAACTTTCCTTTTTTTTACTGATATCAAATGTTCTACTGATGGATATGTGATGTCGTGAGCCATGACGAAGTGGCCGAACAAGCACAGCACAGACCGTGACCAACTGACCACACAATGTGGCGTGGCTCTGCGCCTTACGCATCATGCTAGGACACTGCATTGATTTGGAAATGTGCTCAACTAGGGCACGATTCCTATCTGGCTTTTTATGATGAACTGTCTCTGTTTCTAATAGGTTTATTTGGCAGCATTAATTGAACTGTCTTTGTTTCTAATTGGTTTATTTGAACGGTCTCTATTATCGTTTTACTTAACCGTAAGCCTGTACTCCATAAGAGATCTGGAGGACATTCTTTTTTTCTGTAGAAACAGGAGGCGACATCCCTATCCAGAGTTTCAGATAGCTACAATCCACACAAAAAAATTCAATCATGCACGCACGAAATCTCCTCTACTGTTTTTTCCTCAAATTTTTTTTTCTGATGAAGCGTACTACTCCCAGTCCCAGCTCCTTATACAAGGACAAAGCATCAGTGTCATCTCGAAAGAAAAAAAGTATCAGCTGTCAAGGGTCTGTGCGTGACACGGGAGGACCAACAAACTGCAGCAGATGGCAGCGGTCCACCCCCACATTGTTTTTAACACGGTTCAATCATTAGGAAATTGAAAACTGAATGAAAGCTACGTACTCCGTATATTGGTAGCGACGGAGTGCCTGTAGGCTGTACCAACGAACATGGATCGAGCTCTCATAATAAATGTCACACACTCGTTCAGCCCAACAACCACATGATCCGTGCGTGCGTGTACGAATTTCCGCCCAAATTATTTAAAGTAACACTATTCCATAAAAAAAGGTAAAACGAGCTAGATCTAGTGATAGTATACGTGTGGTACCGTTGACATTGAACTAGTTTACGGTGCACAGTCTACTAGTAGTGCAAACGAAATTGCGGAGGGATACAATAACCGGTCTAAATCGCCGAAATCGAATTGCAATTTGTACTCGTCTTCTCCGTCATGCCGGAGAGATTTTGCGTCAAAGATCTAATGAACCGGTTCTTTCTTAGCTGTATATAAACGGTGTACAGATGTATGTATTTGTTCGTTAATGAATCAGAATCAGGATGATCAGCTGCTTACCAGGAAACCGAAGTTGAATCCGGCAACGACGGTGGAGGCGATGGAGAAGGCGGCGAGCTCGAGGTCCCCGATGTGGCCGATGAAGGCCTGCGCGACGACGTTGATCCCGTACAGCGCCACCCGCTGGAAGATGGCCGGACCGACGATCCGCCATAGCAGCTTCGACTCCACCCACCACTCTAACGCGACCCTCGCCGCCCGGCTCCTCCTCTTCGCCTCCAGCAGCGGCGCCGACGCCGACTCCCCCTGCCCACTCATGGCTGGCTACACTCTACCACGGAGCAGCTAGCTCTTGTACGGTGGTAGCAAATTAACTTGCAGATGCTCGCTTGTCGCGTGGGTGCTGGGTTCTGGTCTGTGAGCTGTGAGCCAGTAGAATGGGCGATCGATCGGGTCATTATATACTGCAGGGTGCAGGCAGAGGCAGGCCCGGTACATGCTAGCTCATTTATGTGGAGACGCCGGTAGCTGCGTATCATGGTGTGGACTGCAAAACTTTGTGCCGCTCGGTTCTTGGTTCATGAAGCACACGACTGTAGCTAGCAATCCACACACCAACCAACCAAGTGAACCAACCATGGCAACCCATCCGGCCATAGCGGACACACAATAGTTCACAACACTAGTGGTGTGGAGACGCCACGCTATTAATATGGCATCACTGATAACTCTTACTACTAATGTGATGCGATGGACCGATGCCACTAAGGATGGCAATGACTAGGGTATGAGGACTAACACCATACACATGCGCATATATGTCGTGTTTATAAAACTTTATCCATATTTGAGCCCGTACCGTGGGTATAAAGTTTTACCCCACACCCATACCTGATGGGTATAAATTTTATCCATATCAACAGTGTACAGTATTTCATAACCTATTGTGCGTCGTTGATACGGGGCAAACCCTCTAGGGTGGCCCGACCTTCACCGATTGACGAACAAGTGGACGAACGCACGCAAGAACACGAGGAGAACGAAGAACACAAGAACACAAACCCGATACAATTGACGTGTTTCCCTAACCGGTCGGTCCAACCGGCCCAATAGAATCACCCAAGAGAGAGACCGTGAGGTAGAATCCCTAGGTAAAAGATCGGCGAGCACGCGGTAGAATCTCGTGAATGAGAGACGGTAAAGTAGAATCACACACGAGAGAGACTTTACGCAAGAAGTGAACCTTGAGTTACTCCAATAGATGAATCTAAGGAGGCCTTGAATCCCACATGGGGAGGGGGATCACTAGTTCTATTCTATCTCATCTCTTGTCTTCTCTATCTCTATCCTAGATCTGAGGAAGGGGAAAGATATATATATATATATATATATATATATATATATATATATATATATATATATTTTCTGATTTAGCTCGCAGGCCCGTGCAGACCCGGTAGTATCCGGTCTGGAGTCGGTAGTTCCGGACCTCCAATAGAGAACTTTTCCGGTAGTTGGCCGGTAGTTGTCCGGTAGTACTGGTCGTGCGGTAGTACCGGGCTTGGGCCGGTAATACCGCTCCCTGGAGCTGCAGGCTCTCTTCTTCCTTCTCTGCTTCCAAGCGTACGCCTTGGATGGCTTCATGTCTTGGGCATCCTCGGCATCTCCCCTCTAGTCCGTATCCATCGTGTGAAACCTATCAATGCAATGGGCTAGATGCTTAGGTACTTGATACGTCCATAACGTATCTATAATTTTTGATTGTTTCATGCTACTTCAATGCTTTTAACACTTGTTTTTATATTAAGTTTATGATTTATTTGGACTAACCTACTAATAGTTGCAAAAGTGCTCAATGTTCTCGTTTTACACTTTGATATGTAGAAATTATCAAAAATACAAAAGGAAACCTTGTTGGACTCGAATTGGGACTTTCCTGAAATCTGTCTGAAAACTCTTTTTGAAGATTGTCACGTACCGGGGAGAAGATGGCGTCAAATGGAAGTTGTAGGGAATTTTCTCCTAATGAATCTGGACATAAAATTCGGCCCAATCCGAATCCGGACGGCCGAGATAAGCCCGATCTACTGAAATCCTTGATGGGATGACGGAAATCCGATAAGCTATACAAGGGGAGGTAACCTAGGTCATGAAAGACACCCAAGAACCACGAATTCCAGCCACCAAAGCCACGTTTTTGCCTCCCCCATGGATCCCATCTCCATGGGGGAGGGCTCCCTACATCACCAAGAATCCATGGAGGAAGGAGGCTAAGGGGCGGCGCGCCCCATGATGGCCACCGGCGCGGGGGAGTCCCTGCGCCTTGCGTTTCCCTCTCCGCCGTCTTCACCGCCATCTCCATCGCCAATTCCTCCTCGTATACAATGGTTCATCCTCCCACACACCTTTGTACCATCTATGTAAACATGGTGTTTGATGCCATAAATCATTATCCTTTGATCTATATCATGTTTGTGTAGTTTCCTTTGTCCTATGGTTGAATATCTTTGGTTTATTCGAGTTGTACGTTGATATGGTACAATCCTTTGGTGCCATTATATTTATGCGTGCATGGATCATCATCATAGGGCTTGTAGTATGTGTAAAAAGAAGGGGAAAGTTCTGCCGGGTTGACAGAAACCTAAGAACTCGAGCCTGAATCTTACATGTATGGGATAAAGAGGACCTTAAATTTAATGCTATGATTGGGGAAACCTTAATGAATTGTTAGTATTTGCGGAAGCTTTGCTAATGTTCCAATCATATAGTATGTGTAATCACAACTGGTTGAGTACATGTATATTTGTCTCTCCCGCAAACTGCATCGAAGACAATGGACTATGTAACTTCACTAATTAATCTTGGACAATTCCATCACACTTTCCACCACTTTTCCACACTCATGCTACTGTTACTTTATGTTACCTTATTTCTGTAGCAACTAACTTTACTTTCTTGTTTTTTATTATATTGCAAAACTATCGTTTCACACCCGTATTGTTCCTCTAGTTTTATTTCCTAGATAGAGTAAACGTCTAGTGTGCGTAGAGTTGTGTCAATGGTTGATAGAACTTGAGAGAATACTTATACTACCTTTAGCTACTCGTTGGGTTCGACACAATTATTAATCAAAAAGGCTACACACCATCCCCTACACTTGTGGGTTATCAAGACTTTTTCTGGCGCCGTTGCCGGGGAGCAATAGCGTGGGGTAGATATTCTTATGTGCACTTGTTTGCTTTATCTCTAAGTAATTTTTACTTTCAATTGTAAGTTGTTTTCTATCTTAGTATGGATAGGGAATGCGAATTATAAAAAAAATTAGTTGTACTTGTTATCTAAAAACTTTTTCAAAAAGGGAAGTGATTGGAAAAAGGTGCAATGGTTAAGTGGGGGTCGACCTTGAACACTTGTGTTCATGCCTATGAAACCAAAGAAAATTTTAATATTGTACTTAAGTGTTCTTAACTTCTTGAGTTATCGACGGACAAAGGAATATTTGAACAATTCCGTATATATAGTGGATAATGTTGAATAAAGATTATAAAACTTTTGCCAATGTTTGAACATGAGTGGATTTTATTTAACAAGTACTAACCCTACTGATGAGTTTTGTGAAGTTTTATGTGGATATAGTCTATAAGATCCAATCAATATGGTGATATGAGACGAACGATAAGACACAGGAGCTCAAGCTTGGGGATGCCCAGGGGCACCCCAAGAACATATTCAAGAAGATTCAACCATTTAAGCTTGGGGATGCCCGAGGAATCCCTCCTTATTCATCAACAAATATAGGTTGTCTCGTTCATGATCTATATTACTCATATTGTCCTTATATGATAATTACAATGATGAATGTGATATTTTCAGTCCACTTACTATTGAGGAGAAAATTTATTATGTTTATACTATGCCTCCAATTTATGATGGTTATGATAGTTTACTCTCACTATTACTAATGAGAAGGATTTTATTTACGTGGAGAGTAATGATAATAATTGTATGCATGTGGACTTTTGTAAGAATTTTTATTGTGACAGCTATATTATTAAATTTCCTTATGACGCTACTGAAAGTTATTATGAGAGAGGAAAACATGGTTCTAAATATCTCAATAGTATTAAGTATCCTCTCTTTATGTTGAAAGTTTTGAAGTTGTATTTGTTTTGCCTTCCTATGCTAGTCACATTATGTTTCAATGATTTATTTTCTTACAAGATTCCTATGCATAGGAAGAGGGTTAGATTTAAATATGTTTGACATTTACTTCTTGATGCTCTCCTTATTGTTTCAACTCTTATTCTTATGAGAGTATCATTAAAATAAGCCTAGCTAAAAGGCATTAAAGAATAGCCTCTAATGAGAGGAAAGTTAAATTTTTGAGTTGCTGTCCAGAAACAGATTTCTGTCTGTCACCGTACGAAATTCTACAAAATCACAGAACGTGATCTGGGTCTGAATTTTTTTTACAGTAAGCATCAGAGTTTTTCCTAACTTTCAGTAGTTTTAAGTTTTCTGGTTAGAGGTGTCCTAGTATCCCGAAATAAATCATCTTTACATTCTATTCTGTTTTTGACAGATTCTGTCTTTCTTCTTGCATTGCTTTTTTTACGGGCAAAGTGGAGTTCTTTTGATCCCGGAGCATCACTTAGATGTTTGTGGCAGAATGTTCAGGAACAAGTGCATTTATTTTGTTAAGTGATAACTGAAGGTGGATTATTTTGTTTGAGAACTAACCCTCTAATGAAGTTTATTTGAAGTTTTGTGTGAAGAAAGTTTGCAAGTATTCAAGAGCGAGGTGATGAAGGAAGTTCAAGAAGGGATAAAACCTCAATCTTGGGGAGGTTCCCATGGACCTCCTCTAAAATATACAAGAAGTCACAAGCGTCTAAGCTTGGGGATGCCCAAGGCATCCCCTTCTTCATCGATAATCATCAGTTTTCACCCGTGGTATTATATTTTTATTGCTTCACATATTATGTGCTATTATTGGAGCGTCGGTTTGTTTTTACTTTCAGTTTTTTTTTGTCCTCTAATATTTTAGTTTTTCAAAAATAAAGTAACAAGTTTTACCCATTTAGTTTTAGTTGATGCATATTTAAGGGCATTTCGGTTTTCAGCATCGGCTACTCACTGTGTGATTTTTCATATTTTACTGAAAACTCTAAAAGTCACAAACATTTAACAGGTTAAGTATCATCTAATCCTCTGCACGCACAAAAATTGGAAAAAATTCCTGACATGTTTAAGTGCACTTAAAAATTACGTTTTCCAGCTGCTGTTTTTTTGAACAGATTTTGACTTTTGCTGTAAAAGTAGCCTCTTTGCATTTCCATTTGATTCGTTTTGGATATTACCTTCCATTTAGAAGTTGTTCACTACAGCAACCTCTCTGTAACATGAAAACAACATTTGATTAAGTTTAATGGAAGCGCACTGGAAATATTATCTATTGTACTAATGTCTAACCGCAGAAAAGAATGGGAGAGTTTTTGTGTTGAAGTTTTGTCACAGGAAATGAAGGAACACCGAACTGAGAAATATCCTAGGATGGTCAAAGCAATAAGCTTGGGGATGTCTCCGCATCCCTCTACATCAACAATCACTCGGTTTGCAAACATTCAACTTTGTTTTCGAGCAATATAGAAACTTGCATAAACTTGGAGCGTGCGTATCTTATTACTTATTTGTCTTAGTATCAAAACACCATTTCCATAAATGAGCTGATTGTCATATCTTTTATTTATCCCCTGTTTGGAGAGTTGGTTGGGAGTTTATTTGGTTGCTGGATTACTTGTTGAAACTTAAAAATGATGTGTGAATAATATTGTTTAGAAATTTGTGTTTTTCTTATGGTTAGTATCAATTAGTTAATTAGGAGTGCATAATATGTTATTTTTGATGTTAGCATGCATTGTTTTACTCATAAGATGGTATGGTAGTGTGGGATCCTCCACTAAAAAGAAGTCTCATGCCTCGATGAACTTTTTGCCTCAGAGTATTGATATCACTTTTATGCCTTGTTTAATATTGTTTTGTCGCAAAGCATGATTATGACAAGTATTGCTCTCCTAGTTGTCGCTTCCCAGTCTTTTGCTAGCCTTCACTTGTACGGAGCGGGAATGCTGCTCGTGCATCCAAAATCCTTAAAACCAGTCTTTGCAAAGCGCCCACCATAAATTTCTACACGTGGTATTTGTAAACCATTCCAAGTAAAATTTTCATGTGCTACCTTTAAAATTTCTCAAAATATTCCAATTTGTGCCTCTGTTTTTTAAACTCATGAGGAAGTAGTGGAGAAGTCTGTCATATTCTGTGTCAACCAAGGTCATTTCCCCCTTTCACCCGGTGAGGATGGATTACGTGATCACTTCAATTTTCCGAGAGCTGGCTTAAGCAAAATATAAATATAACCCACCATTCTCCTCCACACAGTGTAAACCTGAGAAATCAGTCAAACATTGGTTAGTGGTGAAACAAAGGAGAACGAGGAGTGACCTCATTCCTCTAATTACCAGCCGCTCTCAAAAGTCTAAAAACCTTTCTTGGTACAGGGGACGGACGAATTTCTTCACTGTGGAGCCGTTGACGAAAGAATGCGTATCTCAAAACTGGTTTCCTTCTGTTTCATAAAAAATAAAAAGCTATAGCACATGACTAATCCCTGCTTCCCTCTGCGAAGGGCCTTTCTTTTATTTTTATGTTGAGTCACCATATCCTTTTTTAAGCACTTGTTCAAGAGCATAGTTGTCATTCTTAGTGTAATGTGCTTTGTTGCAAAATATTATTAACTAAGTTATAACTGTGATATTTCTATCTTTGATATCTTTGTTCTAGTCTCCACTTGAACTTCGGAGGTGCTCTGCATTTATGTTTTGCAGTATCAGAAAGGGCAAGCGAGATACCACTCTATCATGTTTTATTATGATCATTACAATCTTGCTTGATTTTATAAATTCCATATTATGGACTCTTAGTTCATTGATATCTTTTCATTAGGTAACATGGTCGCTAAAGTTTCATTATCTATACATTATTTATCATGCAATTGTTTAAAATATGATAAAGCATTCAACATCAAAAATTATTTTGTTATCATTTACCTATTCGAGGATGACCAGGAATTAAGCTTTGGGATGTTGATACGTCCATAACGTATCTATAATTTTTGATCATTTCATGCTACTTTTATGCTTTTAACACTCGTTTTTATATTAAGTTTATGATTTATTTGGATTAATAACCTACTAATAGTTGCAAAAGTGCACAATGTTCTTGTTTTACACTTTGATGTGTAGGAATTATGAAAAATACAAAAGGAAACCTTGTTGGACTCGAATTGGGACTTTCCTGAAATCTGTGTGAAAACGGTTTTTCAAGATTGTCACGTACCGGGCAGAAGCTTACATCAAATGGAAAAAGCTTGGTCGCGAAAGTTGTAGGGAATTTTCTCATAATGAATCTGGACATACAATTCGGCCCAATCCGAGTCCGGACGGCCGAGATAAGCCCGATCTACTGAAACCCTAGATGGGATGACGGAAATCTGAGAAGGTATATAAGGGGAGGAAACCTAGATCGTGAAGGACACCCAGGACCCACGAATCCCAGCCACCAAATCCACGTTTTTGCCTCCCCCATGGATCCCATCTCCATGGTGGATGGCTCCCTACATCACCAAGAATCCATGGAGGAAGGAGGCTACGGGGCGGCGCAGGGGGAGTCCCTACACCACCGCCGCCCTGCGCCCCGCGTTGCCCTCTCCGCCGTCTTCACCGCCATCTCCATCCCCAATTCCTTCTTGTAGACAATGGTTCATCCTCCCACACACCTCTGTACCATTTATGTAAACATGGTGTTTGATGCTATAAATCATTATCCCTTGATCTATGTCATGTTTATGTAGTTTCCTTTGTCCAATGGTTGAATAGTTGAATATATTTGGTTTATTCGAGTTGTATGTTGATATGGTACAGTCCTTTGGTGCCATTATTTTTATGTGCGCATGGATCATCATCATAGGGTTTGTAGTATGTGTAAGAAGAAGGGGGAAGTTCTGCCGGATTGATGGAAACCTAAGAACTCAAGCCTGAATCTTACATGTATGGGATAAAGAGGACCTTAAACTTAATGCTATTGTTGGGGAAACCTTAATGAATTGTTAGTATTTGCGGAAGCTTTGCTAATGTTCCAATCATATAGTATGTGTAGTCACAAGTAGTTGAGTACATGTATATTTGTCTCTCCCGCATAGAAAACTGCATCGAAGACGATGGACTAAGTAACTTCACTAATTAATCTTGGACAATTCCATCACATTTTCCATCATTTTTCCACACTCATGCTACTGTTACTTTATGTTACCTTATTGCTGCAGCAACTAACTTTACTTTCTTGTTCTTTATTATATTGCAAAACTATCATTTCACACCCGTATTGTTCATCTAGTTTTATTTCCTAGATAGTGTAAACGTCTAGTGTGCGTAGAGTTGTGTCAATGGTTGATAGACCTTAAGAGAATACTTATCCTACCGTTAGCTCCTCGTTGGGTTCGACACTCTTATTTATCGAAAAGGCTACACACGATCCCCTACACTTGTGGGTTATCAGTACTATACCATTCAAGGCGAGGTATTGGGGTTCATATAAAGGAAAGAGTTCACCTTTGAAGTCAATATTGGCTTGCCATGGGTTGGAACTCTTGATATGGTGATGGCGTTGGGGCGCCCCGTATCATCTTCCCCTCCTTCAAAAAGCATTGTCCTCGACGCTAGCATGTCATCACCATATGAAGGGGGTAGATGGGTTGTCGTTGAAGTAGTAATCACCATGTAGCCGTTCTTGACGCAAAAGGTATGTCAACTCTTCAATGTTCTCTCGCCATTCATGTAACCTAGGAAGCTCACAAGTAAGATGAAACAACACTCAAAGAGTAGCCAATTCTTAAAGTTCATGTCATGGGTGCTTAAATAGAAGGAAGTCACCTTAGTAAGACGCCGACATTCCTTTTGGTGCACAATCTTGCGCCATAGAGTTGTGGGAAGTGATCCACTCATTTGCACATACACGCATCAAAAACTATGCAAACAATGTGTGTGCATGATAGTGGAGCACATCATCCATGACATGCCCAATCTTGATCATTACACCATTAGCACAACACAAATATATGGAAGGCAATGCAAAAGCAAGGTCAATGTGCAAGCAACTCGCCGGAACATCCTCAAGATGTGAAAACACAAAATCTCCAAGAAAGTTTGAGATAACCATGAGAGCTATCTCATTTCGAACCATATGATGATTATTGCACTCAAAACACCGAAAAGAGAAATTGGTCAATATCCTTGTTGCAATAGGAGGAGAAATTGGCAAAAACACATTATGAAGGATGTCCAAAATATCAACACCAACGGAACAAAAATGAAAGCATTTGTGACAAGACATGCTCAAAATATCATTATGGTTGCAAACAAGTCATCGGAAAGAACAATTGTTCACCATATTTGTTGCAACACATAAATCATCTATATGAAAGATCATGGAAACATGTATGTCACAAAGGGAACCAAAATCAATCACATGATTGCAAGCCAACCAAAGGAAAGAGAAATTGTTCAATTTATTAGATGCAAAACATGCGGATGGTAGCTTAACAGGAAAACCGCAACTCACAAGTATTATGCTCTCAAGAGCTTGTTTTGTCAACTCATGCTCAATTTTGGTTGACATTATCATGCGGGGACCATTACACACGAAATTCCACATAAAGAAATTGTGTGCATGGTACACAAACACATCATCCATCATGATGCGTCTCTTCATTTGCACATCACCAACGCACCAAATTCAACATAAAAGTATGAAGTATGCGGATGGTCAACATGCAAAATGTAAGGAAGGAGAATTCTCAACATAGCAAAAGGAACCATCTCCAAGAATTGAGGATGCTATGGGGGCAAACTCATTATCAAGAATTTTATCATCATTGCAAGCAACACATATGAAAGAGAAATTGTTAGACATATTGCATGCAATAATGGGAGAAAATGGAAACATTCATAGCAAGAAATGACAATGGCAATCTCCTCACAATTAAGTAATTCCACATGATCAACATTGGTTTGAAACAAAGTATCACAAGGGAAACGAAACGTAGCATAAGTGATGTCAATAGATTCATCCAAAGCATGCAAGCAATCACAAGTCATCATGTCCACTAGTGGGAGCATGACATCATCAAAACCCATATACGTACCTTTGTAGTTCCGTTCATGTGAAATAGGTGTTGTGGTAGTGGTAGCGGCGTCCATGTGGCCGACTTGTTCATCTTCATGTAGACATGGGGTGGCATCGCCTTCATCCTCCATGTACATCTTGTCAAATTGAGGGACCATCATGTCGAGGCTTGGCGTATCTTCATCCATGGAACCTAGCACACAATGAGAGAACACACTAGAGGTAGAGGGTAAGTTGTTAGAAATCAAAATGACCTCACTTGACCTATCAACTACCTCTCTCAACTCAAGTGGTGTATCACTCATTCCCTCAAAGTGGAAGCACTCAATCTCGCATATGGTAGAGGTACTCAACTCACTTGCACTCTCACTCAACTAGGATAGGTGGCTCTCATGCTCACATGGGATTGGTACCGTCTCATCATTCAAGCACATAGGGATAGGCTCGGTATGCTCAATGCCATTCACCGCCTTGGTTGAAGGGAAAATCCCATGCTCAACCTCCTCAATCTTGTCGCCTCCAAAGGTGAATGCCATAGGATGGGCATTTTCCCTTGATTACAAAACCAAGGTTATCAAACCAGTAGGACTTGGAGAAGGCTTAGCAAGGTGTCAATGGTGCCGTTTACGACAAGGTGAATGCCATAGGATGGGCAGTTTCCCTTGATTACAAAACCAAGGTTAGTGAACCAGTAGGACTTGGAGAAGGCTTAGCAAGGTGTCAATGGCGCCGTTTACGACAATTGACGTGGACCTGCACACAATCACAGACAAATTACTTTTTCCCAACGAAACAGAGAGGTTGTCAATCTCTCCGGCTTGCTGAACACAAAGAATTAAATGTGCAGATGTAAAATATGATTAAAGTGAAATATGACCAGCAAGCAAATGATGATGGAAAACTATTAAAACGGTTGTAAACAGTGTAGGAAAATAGGACCGGGTTCCACAGATCACTAGTGGTGTCCTCCAAAAGATACACATGATGGGTAAACAAATTACAGCATGGCAATTGACAGAACTGTGGGCGCATAACAATGCTATCATAAAACAATATAGTTCACCGTTTCATCTAATATGAGCATTACATCAAAATACATAGACCGTTATCCAACTGCGTCTATGACTAATAATCCACCCCGGGATCGTTATACAGCATGTCACCCAGAAGTATTAAGTTGCAAGCAACAGATCATTGCAATAAGCAAAGTGCATAATGTAAGCAATGTAAATGACAGAAGAAAATAACACCGCTATTTTCTCCCTAGTGGCAACAGCACATTCATGAACATAAGCGTTTCTGTCAATCACACTCAGCACACAAAGGCATGAACCCACTATCTACCATAAATACCCTCTCTGAAGCCACTAGCAATTACTTGTCCAAAGCATCCACTAGCATCGGAGAGCATGCAAGATCATAGATAAAACATAACACATAGATGAACGCGAGTAATGATTTTCACAATTCATCGGATCCATGCAAACACATCATGTAGCAGTTAAAGATAATATGATCTCAGATGTTATCTGGAAAATACGATCGGTTCTCGAGGGTTTTCGCGTCGAAGACAATTTATAGGCGAAAGGGCGACTCGAGGAGGCGACGGAGTCGCCCAGGTGGGACCCATGCACGGCCAAGGGCTGGGCCGTGCCTGGGTGGCGTCTGGGGGCTGTGGAGTCCCCTGCAGCTCCCCTCTTGGATCCGTCTTTGTTCCTTCATGAAAATAATTCACGTAAATTTTCAGATGATTCCGAAAAACTTCCCCGAACAACTTTTCTAAAACAAAAAGACAGCAGAAAACAGGAACTGGCACTGGGCATCTTGTTAATAGGTTAGTTCCATAAATCATGCCAAATTGTTATAAAAACATGTGGCACTGATATATAATTAAGCATGGAACATAAAAAATTATAGATATGTCTGGGACGTATCAGCATCCCCAAGCTTATTTCCTACTCGTTCTCGAGTAGGTAAATGATAACAAAATAATTTTTGAAACGACATGCTACCAACACAATCTTGATTAAGTAATAATGTAAAGCACATGAACTAAATGCATTGATCCAAGACAATGGTTCATGGAATGAAACAAACAATGATTAACCAGGTATAACATCTAAACAAGCATTTATTAGAAAAGAGTACTTTGGAAACCTAAAAGTATAACAGTTGACAATGATTGATATCTCACAAAGCAATATTCTTTCGGCAAAGGAGTTTGACCAACACAAAGGAAGATTAAAGTTTTCAGCAAAAGCTTCAACTTGCAACTTGTTTATCTCAAGATAAAGTCAATACAAAGTTTTCATGGTTAGGCATAAAGACAACATGAAGTAAAACTTGAACCAAAGTTGACACCAAGTGATTGCTTGAGAGGTAAAGAAGGGGAAGGAAAACTGACTCAACATAAAAGTAAAAGAAAGGTCCATCGCAAAGGGAAGCAGGGATTAGTGATGTGCTAGAGCTTTTTTTTTTTGAACAGAAGTAAAAACAATTTTGAGATATGCATGCTTTCGTCAACGACTCCACAATATAGAAACTAGCTAGTCCCCTGTTCCAAGCAAGGCTTTTAGACTTTTGAGAGCGGCTGGTACTTAGAGGAATGAGGTCACTCCTCATTCTCCTTTGTTTTGCCACTAACCAATGTTTGACTGATTTCTCAGGTTTACACTGTGCGGAGGAGAATGGTGGGTTATATTTATATTTTGCTTAAGCCAGCTCTTGGCAAATTCAAGTGAGCATGTAATCCATCCTCACCGGGTGAAAGGGGGAAAATGACCTTGCTTGTCGCAGGTTATATCTAGCTTCGCTACTGCTTCCTGATGAGCTTAAAAACAGAGACACAAAAAGGAAAATTTTGAAAGTTTTAAAGGTAGCACAAGACAAATTTACTTGGAGTGGCAAGGAAATACCACATGTAGGTAGGTATGGTGGACACAAATGGCAAAGATATTTGGCTCAGGGATTTGGATGCATGATACGTCTCAAATGTATCTATAATTTTTGAGTGATATTGTCACATGTTTTTACTGTCAATTATATCATTTTTATGCATTTTGTCACATGTTTTTACTGTCAATTATATCATTTTTATGCATTTTGTCGGACTAACCTATTGACAAGATGCCAGTACCAGTTCCCTGTTTTTGCTGTCATTTTGTTTCAGAAATTTACTTCTGGAAAATTCTTGGATCGCGCTGGAAATTTACGGGGAATTTTTATTTGCCACGACGAAGTACCAGACCGAAGGAGAGCTGGAGGGGAGGCCCACAGGTCAGGTGCGCCCCCTGCCGCGTGTCAAGGTGGACCCGCGGGTGGGGCCCGCCCCTGCCTCTGGGACCTCACCTCGGCCCCCTCCGACGCCTATAAATTGCCTTTTACCCTAAAAACGTCGAGGCGGACATTATTTTCCAGAAAGTAGACCCCGACGCGCCGTCACCGAAAACCCTAGTTTGGGGTCCAATCTGAAGCTGATCCCGGCACTCTGCCGGAGGGTAGATCGATCTGGGAGGGATCTTCATCGTCATGCCTTCCTCCGGGATGATTTGTGAGTAGTCTCACCTTGGACTACGGGTCCATGGCAGTAGCTAGTTGGTAGTCTCTCTCTCTTGTGCTTCATGTCTTATGATCTTGTGAGCTGCCTAACATGATCAAGATCGATTATTGTAATGCTATGTGATGTGTTTGCTGGGATCCGATGGATTATGAAGTTATGTTCAGATTGTGCATGATTCTTATATGAGTAATTTATGTTCTTGCATGCTCTCCGATGTGCGTAGTTACTTTGGCCAAGTGATTGTGTGTATCTCCAAGAGAGGGTATTTATGCTAGATAGTGGGTTCATGCCCCCTTTTGTTCCTGGGCACGAGTGACAGAAACGTCTAAGGGCGAGGGTGTTCTGTTGCTACTAAGGGTAAAACAGCGGTGTTAATGTCTCTTTTGATATTAGTATTGGTTACTTCATGCACTTTACTTAATGCAATTGTCTGTTGCTTGCAACTTAATACCGTTGGGTGACAGGCTGAATAGCGATCCCACAGTGGACTTTTTAGACACAGACGTAGTTGGACTCAACGGTCTTTGTTCCTTGTCGTGATGCCTTCATAAATATTATCATGTCCTTTTGTCATAGCTAAATTGGGTTTGTGTCATGATCTTGTCAATTGCCTAGCTATAATTCGTTCACCCATCACATGCATATTTTATTTACTTGAGAGACTCCACTAGTGAACCCATGGCCCCCGGTCCATCTTTTTACATTGTTTACAACCTCGTTTACTTGCTTTTAATCACCATTACTCCTCTGGTCACTTTTCATATTTCATCTATTTCATCATACAATTAACCGCTTTGTTTTCTGCGAGACCGAAAAGATTGACAACCTTTCCGCCGTTGGGGGCAAAGTATTTTGGTTGAGTGTGTGCAGGTCCATGTCTGTTGAAGGTCAAGCGCCAGAGATCTTCAACATTCACCTCGTTGTTGATTTCAAAGTCCTACTAGTTCGATAAACCTCGGTTCGTTAAACGAGGGAAAACTACTACTAGCTGCAATTCCGCCTTCGCTTACAGCAGCAAGCTCTTTTCTGGCGCCGTTGCCGGGGACTTTGGAGCTACAACAAGGGGATTCTAATACTCTCAATCTCTTTACTTTGTTTTTGTCTTGCTTGCTTTATATCTCGTTTAGTTTATTTTCCTGTTTCAAAATTTTAAAACCCAACAAAATTAGTGTAGTCTTTAATTTTGTCCTGTTATTTTATCCTGTCTTTATGTCTAGCTTTACCACTCTTGATATGCCTCTCTTAGCCGAGTTCTTTACCTTCAAACAAAAGGGAGAAGAAAGTTTTAAAAATGCTTGGGATAGAATTTCAGAATTACATCAAAAGATCCAACCCATGCTTGCTATGTCTGTTTTACTGAGATGCTTTCATTACTGGAGGAAACTTTCTTGAAATTGATGAATTAGAATCCCTGAGAATTATAAAAGGCTTAGTTGTTTTTCCCACCAATGAGAAAACTAATGGAATACATGGTAGATTAGATAAAATAGAAAATATTTTATGTAATCTAAATTTAAATGGAATAGAGGTGAGATCTAAAGATTATCAAATCCTTGAAATAAATGGAGATTGGGAACCGTATTTCCTTATTGAAATAAATGATCAAAGGTTCCTTGCTTATTGTGATATTGGTTCTATCATGTCAACTATGCCTAAAATAGTTTTCGATGCTATGAATTTTGGAGACTTATTTGATTACCCTTTTTGTCACTCTCATTATGATGGTAGCTCCTCAAAAATTTATAAAAGAGTTAATGAAGTCCTTGTTACTTTTAAACATAAGACTGCTTTGGTTGATTTCTTGGTTCTTGAGTCAAAGGCTCAAGCTAATATTGTTCTTGGAAGATCTTTCCTTCGTTCCGTGGGAGCTTTTATTGATGTTAAAAAGGGCTGCATATGTTTTCGTTTTCCCATTAGGGGCAGGTTCTCCTTTCCCCTCAAAGAGAAAGAAGTGCTTATTGAAGGAAAAGTTGCAATGGATTTCGAAAAAACTTGATATTTGGCATTGCGCCTAGCTAAAAAGCGTTAAAGAAAAGCGCTTGTTGGGAGGCAACCCATCTTTTATTTTTAGTTTGATTTTTGATTTTCTTGAGTCATGAAGTTATTACCTCTGTATAAACTTCATTGTATCTTTTTCTTTTGGTTTTTTGTGCCAAGTTTAGCCTCTAATTCATTGAAAGTGCGAGGTATTGTGTTGCTGTCCAAAAAAAACAGATTTTGTACGCCTGTTGCACGAAAATCCTAAAATCACCAGAATTTTATATTTTTTCTGATAATTTTTTACGGAAATCCTGATGCTTTTATATATCTTTCGTTAGTTTTAAGTTTTTTGATTTGAGCTGCAGAAGTGCCTCGAAAAATTCGATCTTACAGACTGTTCAGATTTTGACAGATTCTGCTTTTATTTTGCATTTGTCTCTTTACCATCGTCATATGTGATACTCTAGGGGTAGAGTGCCACATTGAGGCTTAGTAAACAGTATCTAATGTCTAATGAAGTTGTTTACAATTTGTCATGAGTTGAACACATGTGCATTTTAATTTATAAGCACTAACCCTCTAATCAAATTATGAGAAGTTTTGTGTGAAGCGAGTTTTTAAGTTCCAAAGGAGAGGAATATGAAGAAATCGAGGATGGATCAGAGCTCAAGCTTGGGGATGCCCCCATGGCACCCCCTCTAAATATCAAGAACTATCAAGAGTCAAAGCTTGGGGATGCCCAAGGCATCCCCTCATCTTCATCGACTATCATAAGGTCGTCTTCGTTGAACTTCGTTTTTATCACTTTACATATTATGTGCTATGCTTGGAGCGTCATTTTACTTTCAGTTTTGTTTGTTTGTTTGCTGGTCATATCTTTGTTGGATCCTAGCTTTATTTGTGTGGGAGAGAGACACGCTCCGCTTTTTCGTTTGAATACTCCTTTGCTTCGCTTATATCTTTTTGAGTATTCTTAGCTACTGTCTCGCTTTTAGCTTTTATCTTGTTTAGAGCTGCTAGTTGTTAAGTTAAACTCTCTTGTTCTTCACTTATACTTGTTGGAGAGTTGTTGTTGAAAAATTGCTTGAATTGTCAATGCGACAAAAATGCTGTTTGTGTGATGATAGAATAAAATGAAAAGCCTGCATAGTTTTGTAGATCACGGTATGGATACTTGATGCTTCTCAATTGTTTTGAGATGTTAAGTTGAATGCTTAAACTTACTGGTTATTTGAGTGGAAATGATTAGTAAAGAAATATGGTTGAAAGCTTGAAATTGTGTGGTTTTTTACAGTTGTTAATTCATAATGCTAATCTTTCCACCAAAAGAATTGTTTGGTCAACAAGGGAGACGGTGTAGAGTTTTTATGGTTATGATCGGTAAATGTCTTATGTTGTTCTGTTACCGGTTATTGTTAGATGTTTGCTTCAAACACCCTTTTTGCTAAACCTAAAAATTCGTACTGAGTGTATGGTTCACTCGTGCATCCAATCCCCAAAGCCAAACTTTCTTCCCAGCTGAGTCCACCATATCTACCTATGCATGGTATTTCCTACCATTCCAAGTAAATTTGTTATATGCTACCTTTAAAAAAATTCAAAATACTTCTTCTTTGTGCCTCTGTTTTTATGCTCATGAGGGAGCAGTAGAGAGCTAGATATAACTTGTGACGAGCGAGGTCATTTCCCCCCTTTCACCCGGTGTTGATGGATTACGTCTTCACTTGAATCAACCCGAGAGTAGCTTAAGCAAAATATAAATATTAATTGGATCCATGCCATTGTGCAATTCACAGATTGGAAAAATGCCATTACAAAAATCAGACTTGGAGATATGCCACTCCAACTCTTCAATACCTCTATGTATGCCATTACTTCCATTATCAGACATATATGGGAAATAAATACACGAGAGAATACATATACGTAGCTCCTTCGGCCGTAGCAATTGCCGCGTCGGCAGCGCCACCGCCCCCTGACGAGCCGTGATGAGAATACGTATACGTAGCTCCGCACCACCCACCTCCAGCCACCACCGCGCCTAGCCACTCCGACCGCCGCGTCCACCCCTCCCCTTCCACCTCTAGTCCTCCCCCCAGTCTCTCCCCGTTGTGCGCCATGGCTGCGCCGTCCCAGGTGCGCTCAGTCGTCGTGGAGACGCGCCAGATCTCGGAGCGCCCCGTGGCCGTGTGCGGCGGCGGGTCACCAGCTGAAAGATCTGCTGGCGAATCTAATCCTAGGAGCGGAGGGTGTAAGGAGAGAGAAAGGAGAGCGTGCGTGCGTCCATGCCTTCTCTGGCCGACCGCCCGATGGAGACCAGCATAGCTTCCCAACATCTGCCGATCCGGGGTTCCCTGGGTACATTGTCTCTCCATATGGTTGCAGCTATCCGGGGGTAATCTACGGATTAGTCCCGAACTACATGCCCAGTCCGATGTCAATCGGCTAATCAAGTTATACTCCTACTACATGGACATCTTATTATGTAACCAGCCCCGCTCCAAGCTAATGTGCAAGATATTCCATCTACGGTGCGAGATCTACTTCAACCGGAGTGTCGGCAATCTCAAGTGGTACGTGGGCTTACGCACCTCCTTGTGACCCCCAAGGCTTGTGGAGCATAAGGTCATACAATTGCTTCACCGAGACATCAAAAAAACCTGAAGCGTCAACTGGCCAATCAGCACGCTGATTCTCCCGGTTAAAGGACCTTGAGGAGGGGGTGAAGACTGTTGGAGATATGCCCTAGAGGTAATTAATAAAGGAGTTTTATTATCATATCTCAAAGTGTTCATAATAAGTTTTATGTCATCCTATAACTATATTAAGCGGAAACGTTAATACACATGTGATATGAAACTAAACAAGGTCCCTAGTAGCCTCTATTTGACTAGTCCATTGGTCAACAGATGATCAAGGTTTCCTGATCATGGACATTTATGTCAATTGACAATGGAGTTGTATCATTGGAGAATGATATGATGGACATCCACCCAATGTATGTTAACGTAATGAGATCACTCACGAACATCGACATTGCGATAACGAAAAGAAACGTAGTAACCAATCCTTAGACCGTGAGATCATAGTTAATCACTAGTTCGGAGGGAAGCTTTGACTGCATCAACTGTCACACCGTAATAGGGTGATCATAAAGGTGTCTATCAGGTTTCCTAAAGGAATACGTTGAGGCGTATGCATCAAGATCGGGATTTGTTCATCCGCGTGATGGACTGATATCACTGGGCGAACTCGGTGAGATTACATCAAGTCTTGCAAGCATGTGACTAGGTCATAGAGATTTAATATCATGGAGACGAGTAAATAAGTTTGTCAGGTGATGAGATGGAATCTCAGACAAACTTGGTATCGTTTGACAAAAGGAATGGTGAACAACGTTAAGGTTCAAAGCACATGAGTCATCATGGGTTTCCAGATCCCGCTGTTGGTCATTGATCGAAGAGGGGTCTCGATCATGTCTGGAGTGATCCCGGACCGTAGGGTGGCACGCTTAAGGGTAGACGACGCTTAGGAATAGTTCTATACCGAAGAGAAAAGAGAAACCAACTCTGGAATCGTTCTGGGAATTTTCCGATAGTGATCGGAGGGGTTCCGAAGATGTATCGGAATAAGGGAGAAGTATCCGATGGAGATCGGAGGGCAACGAAAGGTGTTTCGATGCGAGATAAATTGAATGATATGTATTTAATATTAATTAAAGTAATTAATAATAAATAAATATTTAATTTAATTTAAAGGGCAACCCACTTAAAAGGGCCTCACCCAAAAGGAGAGGCCCAAGTGGGGAGCCGCCCCAAAGAGGAGGGGGGCCGGCCGCACCCCCCAATGGGCTTGCCGAATGGGGCCCATGGAGTGGCCGGCTGCCCCGTTGGCCGGCCAAACCATGTGGGATTAGTCCCACATGGCTAAGCCAAGGGGGGTTGGCCCTCCCCCTCTCCCTTTATAAGGAGGTGCCCCCATCTCCTTTTGGCATCCCATTCTTCATTCTCTCTCTCACCTCGAGCGTGGTTCCGCATTTTGGATCTGCGTTTAGTACAGGTTTCTCCACCATACACCACCACCGTGATATTGGTGCTTCGGTTCAAGCTATTCATCTTTCGCTGCTACCGCTGGACCGGAACCGGGGGATCATCGTCTATACCGTACGCGTGTAGAACTATGGAGGTGCTGCCCGCTGCAGCACTCGTCGCCGGTACGACTACACGACCTTGAGGTCGGCGTCGTACGACTCCATCGCAAACGTTCATCGGAACGTAACGCCTTCGGTCTTCAAGGGTATGAATTCTGATTCCCTCTGTTACTTTATATCTGCATAGAAATAGATCTTGGCTAGTTTATGGTTCGCGTCGTTAGAATTTTTTTTGTTTTCTACACACGAACCCCTTCAAAGGCCTCCTCAGACACCCGGAAAAAGGAAGCTCAACACTGAGCTTTGGGAGGCCTACCGTGCTATTTATCAGGCCACGATCGACCCGGAGAAGCGACTCGCAAAAACTATTGTAGCAAGAATGTTGCCCCCAATGTCAACAAACATGGTCGCACCTGAAGACACTCGTCGTAGAGCAGCTGCTGCGACTCCACCCGTGATAATAGTTGGCTACATCACAGGCCACATGTAGAAAGGGGGCATCGTGCAGGGCGTTCCCCACCGTGACTTCCACGCGGGAGGGGCAGGTCGCACGACCGATGCCAAGCTTCACCAGCTCGAGAAGACGGAGAGGTGGAGCACTCCGACGCAGAAGGGGAGCCCCTCGGTACGAGGTCGATCGGGGACATGAGGAGCATGAACACAACCATAGTCTGGATCATGACAATCAGGGCAACCCCGACCACAACGATGATAATCGACATTGCGATCGGGCGCGCGATCGACGCGAGAGGCGTCACCGTTCGGGGGAGCACTCCGAAAGGGAAGATTTTGATCGAGGCCCTCGGTTTATCAGCGGGTTTCGGGCGCTATCTCGAGAGCTTGCGACTGTCGAGCTCCCAAGGGTTGTCTGGCCCCCCAAAAAAATGAAGAGTACGATGGTAAGCAGGACCCAATCGCATACCTCAAGAAATTTGCCCGACCTGGAAGACTCTAATATCGTGAGCGCCTTCATTAACAGCATACGAAATCCGGTGTGGTCCATCGCGATCAGCGCCACAAAGCCCATGACGCTCAATCAACTGATAGGCGTACTGAAGAAGGCTGTCACTCATGACGAACGGATATTTAGACATCAACATATTGATAAAGGGTTCCTTCCTTCTCGCGCCCCAGAGCACGACCCGAAGGAGTTTCCGAGGCTGGCCCGCGCCGTCGAGCTTTCGTGGAACGTCGTTCTGCTGGCGCCTCTCTCGTTCACCCTGGCTTGGTCGGCGTGCGAACACGCCATGGAGACCTGAAATTTTGTCGACCTCGATCCCGACAATGGAGGTGAAGGGCCAATGACCGAGGCGGCAAATGGCTGAACGGTTGGGGTCGTGAAGGACCCAGCGACTGGGGCGGCGGTGAGCCAGTTGCACTGGCAGGAGCAACGACGAGGACAACAATGCCTTCAATGACCTCTAGATTAGATTTAGGTTTAAGGATAGGTTTAATCAAATTTCATTCGAATTGGTAAGTTTTCCTAAAATTTTGATTACAATTCGTATATTTATTTTTAATTTTTTTTTTAACTATTAGGTACCGCTATAAAGATACGCCCCAATACGCGCCAAAATACACGGGCGTCATAATGGCGTTCGTCTGACGTTACTGGATGATTAATTGGGGACGCGAGTTTGGAATCATGACAAATAGTTAGAGCGCCCAGATCGAACAAGCCGATCTAGCCCTTGTCGACTAGCGCTCGTTTGCTAGTCATTCATCAGTCTCCTCGTCGGCCGACGATGGAGGAAAGTGATAGAGGAAGGTGTCGCGCGGACGGTCTCAAGTGAGCTTTGATCTACTACTCCGTATTTTACAAGGTGCATTTACCTTTTTTTCTCCCGATCGTAGTATCATACGAGCCAAGTCCTCCTCCTGGGCCCTAGCTGACTACCTCCTTGCAGCAATGATCGACCATAGCCACGTAAACCACAACGGAGGAGGTGACGACCGGCCCCGGTCGACGTACGTGTGAGACAGCTTAACATTTGCAACCACAGGCTGAGGATGGCCGATCACACGAGGGACAATTTCCAAAGCCTATACGTAAGTGGTGACGCAATGGTGGTAATCAAAAAGTTTTTCAGGTAACCTTTTTTTCTTTTTAACCTGGCGCGCCGATGGCGATGTGTTCCAGATACCCGGTACGCAACAGGGATACGGTTCCAAGGTACTGTATGTGTTTTTTCCTTTTGAGATTGAGATCTCCGGTAGTGATGGCAATGGGTATCCTGTACCCGCGTACCCTACGGGTAAAAACCCTATTAGGATAAGGGTTTGGGACTACGAAATATCCATGAATATATAAATAGGGAAATCTTGTGCTCATCGGGCAGAGCGGGTACAGGCATGGGATTGCATAACCCATACCCACGTGTCCTTGTACCCATATAAATTTTGTCAATTGGGGCTTATTCTAATTAAATCTAACCTAATTTTCTAATTCCGCATAGCCACTAGCCAGGTCAACTCGAGGAGAGCCACAATCGATCGAGATGGTATACGTACAAGCTTCAACTCCGTCCCATAATCCGGTGATCTAAAGGAGTAAATGGCGCTAGATTAAATCTCTAGTAGGTAATCGCTGCATGCCATACACAGATACGCTGCGTCGTTGCTACGCGTCTCTCTATACGAGGATTGAGTTTATGAATTTAATATTATAGACTACATGTTGTTGTTTATAACTATGTATTGTCACATTATCTCAGTTTTTTTTGCTCAATTGATATTTGTTCAAAATGCGGGTATCCCTTTACCCGATGGGAAAAACTTGTACCCGCTTACGGGTATGGGTACGGGTGATGGGCAAACTTGGGAGGCACGGGTAAGGGTATGGGATGGCTCCACCCGCACCCATACCCTGCGGGTGCCATCCCTAATCTCCAGCCTCCAGGGCATGTGTTGCTCTCGCTGTGGACCATTAAGGGCTCCTTTGATTTAAAGGAATATCATAGGATATTTGAAGGATTGCATCCTATAGGAAATTTTCGTATCTTGATTGTTTGATTTGTAGGATTGGATCCTATAGGAATTTTTCCTAAGAAATCATTTGTACTACTTCCTATAGGAAATCTAACATTCACCTCAACCTCTTTTTTCAATTCCTTTGGTGGAATCAAACAAACTTTGGTGCATACAGAATCCTGTAGAATTGAGTGGGCATGACATTGCAATCCTACGTTTTTCCTATTCCTAAGGTTTTACTATCCTACGAATCAAAGAGGGCCTAATTGTTTGATCGGTCGCCTCATGCCGACACCTCCGCTACTACTGGAAAGCCACTAGCAGCTGGTGGCTCGAGGCCGAACCGGAGCCGTCTTCCATGTAAAATGGAAAATATAGCCTACCGTTGACTTGTAATTTCTGAATAGTTTAAACGGTTTTACTAAAAAGTAATACCTGAGTGTTATCGCCGGCGTCGCATAATCGATAATATGGACGACGCTGGTGGACCTCTAGAAGGTTTTACTAATAAGTAATAGCTGATAGCACGTGACCAAACCGACATGGAGCTATTCTACGCTTCAATTGCCATCACCATCGGCAACCGTAAATTGGCTAACTTTTGGCACTCCCCTTGGCTTGAGGGTCACAAGCCGCGGGACATTGCCCCGTCCGTCTTTGCCATCTCTAGAAGGAAGAATTTCACCGTCCACCAAGCTCTCCAAAATGACTTTTTGATCCGCAACTTGAGCTTTGAGGATGGCATATCGGTTCTACACATTAGCGAATTCTACATCCTTTGGAACAAGCTCCAAGAGATCCACCTTGACGGGAATACACGCGACTCTATTGCTTGGAAGTTGACTTCTTCCGGTTTGTACACCACGGCATCGGCATACTTGGTCCAATTTGAGGAGCCCCCCACATCCTTCATGAAGCCGGTTGTTTGGGGAAATTGGGCTCCCCCCAAATGCAAATTCTTTGGGTGGTTGATCCTCCAAAACAAGGTATAGACGTCGGACCGCCTACAGAGGAGAGGGTCGCAAAATTGTGGGCAATGTCAACTTTGCAAGCGCGAGCCAGAGACCACGGCGCATATTATGTTCAAGTGCCGATACTCCCTCCGCATATGGACCGGCATTGAGAATTGGCATGGCTTGGGGAACCTTCATATGGATACGTGGCACGCCTTCACCTCGGTCAAAGATTGGTGGTGTCATACCATCGGGGCCAATGGGCCAATACGCAAGGGGCTCGCCACTCTCCTGCTCCTCGCCACTTGGGAGCTTTGGAAGGAGAGGAACGCTAGAGTTTTTAGAAATTTTGCATCTATGCCTAATGTAATCCTCTCGTCTATAAAGAGGACCGCAGCTCTTTGGAGTTTGGCCGGGGCTAAACGCTTGGGATCCTTGATGCCGCGAGAGTAGAACTAATCTCCGGGTCTTTTGACCTTGTTTTGTAACTCAAACACTCTTCTTAATTAATGAAATAGGCAAAGCTTTTGCCTCGTTTCAAAATAATATGAGGACATGACTCACAAGAACGACACACCAACGACACGGAGAATTGGCAATACCATTCCTCCTCTGTACTAATCCGTTGACGGCAAACCCGTATAGGTATATAGTGTTGAGTAATTAGGCAATAATTTCATGATGAATTCCAGAATATTAAACATGACGAAAATCACTACTAACATGTTAATCTCAAACATACTAGATGTGTTAACTTAACATTAACAACAACATAGAAACAGAAAATATGTAAACACTAAACATGTTAAACCAGCAGATCGGATCACACAACACGTATTGATCCATAGTAGATGAAGTAGGCGTAGCGGATGCAGTGCCGATGTTGTTGATGAAAACGTTGGCGATGACCGGTCGAAAAAGACGGCGTTGAAGACGACGAACCTTAGGTCCAGCCGACCGACCGGGAAGATGAGTCATGATGACGAACTTGAGCAGTTGCGCGGAGCGCTTCCGAAAAACCTAATTAGTCCTCTCCCATAAAAGATCGCAAGAGCTAATGGTTCCGGAGACCTGCTCTCCCGTTTGCCGGTGCACGCCGACGATCGGGATGAAGTAGACTACGGTGGCGGCGCAAGGAACGAGAAGTGGCAACACCTAGATTGGTTCGATGTGTGTATAGCATATATCGTGTATGCCTTTATATAGTGCGGCTCGGGAAAACCCTAATGAATACGAAGAGGCCCCGAGCCTACGTCGCACGTTCGAGTCGGTTACAGCAGCCCACGATTACGGTATAGCTGTTGACGCGTTCGTCAAAGACTCAGTTTTCCTGAACTGCAAAAATAAAGACTCGTCTCGAGGCTCATTCCCGAAACCCGAAACACAATCGCGTCGTGACGTGTCGAGTCGAGACGAGCGAGCGGCGGTGGAGGAGGAGGAGGAGTGCGCGTAGGCTCTCCTATTCTCACTCAGTTACCAAGTAGTAGAACACTCCACTATAGGAACTAAACTTTAGCTCCCATTCCACTTGACACTCACTTGTGAGATGCCATCATTGTGGGCTACATCTCACATGGGCTTTCACACACATGGGCTTTGAGATTTAGGAAAAATCTGAAATATTACATGGGCCAAATAATCAGCCCATTATTTCTAACATATAGACACATCTGTCATGAATGCCACGCGGGTTTGGTGTTACTACCACGGACACCGGACCATATTCTAATGTTATCTTATGTTTAACCTAACTTTTTGCCTAGTCTATTTCGGCTCTCCATGATGACTTTATATATTAGGCTCAGATTACAAGTGTTCGACTCCAACGGTTAGCATAATTACATATCGACCCATATTCAAAAAACTCCACCTTCACAAATATGGCATTAGAATTCTTCATGTTCAAACCTCTATCTCCGTGTACTTGTACTTGAACCGTTAAAATCATGGGCTTTGTTTTAATTCATTGACTTCATTCGCCTCGATCTGCAACTATAATCCCTCCTTCCTTTATCACCTTAATGCTCCAAACAAAAACAAGTTCTTACACACACTCTTGTTCTGTGTTTCCAAGTTTCGGAGTATCCGTCCAACGCCATCAAACATCGATTATAAAATCACCAAATCTGACAAGAAGTCACCCTGGAAACCTCGTCCTCGGTCTATACGAGAGTTAAAACTCACATATTGGGTGGCACATATAGGTGTTACATGTCCTCGTCATTCTTAGTATTGTTGACTACATGTCTTAAAATTTTAAAAACAAATCGCCATTACTTTAAGTCATATCGAGTCAAATACACAGTTGTCTTATTCACTATCGCAGATTCTCCATGGTCGAATCTTGTCCAAATCCCGGTCTCGATAGACCGTCACTAATATGAAACTGGTTCTCGCTAACACTGCTCACCTCCACAATTGCCTGACCACATGTCTAACCACAAGTTTCATGGTTTGTCGACGTGTTCATCTACAGTTTCGCCGCGACTCCTGGGCTGTGAACCCATATCGCCTAAAGCCCCACTATAGACTACACCAGTCATACCCAACCGATGTCGATTTCACGTATCCTTGAAGCACTAAGCTCCAGCCCGAACAACCTCTCACTCTTTTTTCACTGAAATAGGAATCGACTCTTTGTTGATGTACGTTGTAGCCCCTCCATCATCCAAGTGGAATCTTTAATCAGAATCCAGCCTCACCAACAGGACTCAATGGTAGATGATCAGTTTACCCTGTGCCCGTTGATTCCATCCTCTCAAATGTGCACCGTCTTGAATCAACTATGTATGCATGTCGCAGGCTTGAATCGACTCGAAGCGCTCAAGTCCTCGGACATACACCACGTGCTGGCACATCATAGAATTTCGGACACCATGAGCATCAGGCTCTTATGCCGTCATCGCCGATCTCACCGTCCTCTTCATGTCGGTCCACTAGACTGTACGTACTACTCGCATTATGTGTCTGTTCCAGCCGAACGTATACCAACTGCGTGACGCACTCCAGACTTCATGAGCCTTATTCGCACGTCACCTCTAGCCACATGCATTCCATCTTGATCAACTTGATATTCCGCTACCGGTTTCCGTCAATCTTCATGTGAACCCGCGAAACTCCGCGTCTTTTTCCCTATTGTGCCGCCATCCCGTACACAATCTGTGAACCAAAACGAACAGGTTGTTATTTTATGGTGATCCAAATCCGTTTCTATAATTGAGAAGGCTAACGACGGAGCGAAGCGAGGCCCGTCGCCGGTAGGCTTGCTTGAAGCTGTTCAGTGGATTTTCAGGTACCTTCGCGGCACATCCAACGCTTGCTTGAAGTTTGGCAAGACTGGTGAGGGACTCGCAGGCTATGTGGATTCAGATTTTGCTGCCGACTTGGATAAGAGGAGGTCCCTCACAAGTTATGTATTTACTGTTAGTGGATGTGCTGTTAGTTGGAAGGCTACCTTGCAGGGTGTTGTTGCACAATCTACTACTGAGGCTGAGTACATTGCTATTGCTGAAGCATGCAAAGAATCTGTTTGGTTGAAAGGTCTGTTTGCTGAGCTTTGTGGAGATGATACTTGTATTAACCTGTTCTGTGACAGTCAAAGTGCCATTTACCTTACTAAGGATCAGATGTTCCATGAGAGAACAAAGCACATTGATATCAAATACCATTATGTGCGTGATGTTGTTGCACAAGGTAAGCTGAAGGTATGCAAGATCAGTACTCATGATAATCCTGCTGATATGATGACAAAGCCAGTTCCTATTGCTAAGTTTGAGCTTTGCTCGAGCTTAGTTGGTATAACTGTTTAGCCCAAGAGGCTAGTTGGCGCCGAAAGTGTTTTCTTTGATGTTTCAGGGTGAAGGATTGTTGATGCTACAAGATGGAATTTGGCTCAAGGTGGAGTGTTATTTTATGGTGATCCAAATCCGTTTCTATAAGTGAGAAGGCTAACGACGGAGCGAAGCGAGGCCCGTCGCCGGTAGGCTTGGGCCGAAGCCAATTGATATTTGTTCAAAATGCGGGTATCCCTTTACCCTGTCGGGTGAAGGGTATGGGAAAAACTTGTACCCGCTTACGGGTATGGGTACGGGTGATGGGAAAACTTGGAAGGCACGGGTAAGGGTATGGTATGGCTCCACCCGCACCCATACCCTGCGGGTGCCATCCCTTGGGAATATTCCCCTAAAATGCTGTATCATTTGCCCCCTCGAAATCGGCCGAACCGTTTGGTCTGCGTTTTCCTAATCTTTTTCCCCACCGTAATCTCTCTCGTCTCTCATCGTCTCTCACTCGCACTGGCTGCCGCCGTCACCGCAAGATGCGCCGCCGCCGTTCGTGGTCTCGCCCATTCTCACTGCAAGATGCGCCTCCCGGTACGGTCGACGGAGGGTTCCCGTGCCCCGTTCGTGGTCGGCATCGGGAGCCTAGGACCTACGGCGGCGGCAGCATCATGCGCGTGAGCCGTTCGTGGTCGGCTCCGGCGCCGGGAGCCTAGGACCTGCGGCGGCGGCGACGGCATCCGCGTGCCCCGCTCGTGGTCGGCTCCAACGCCGGGAGCTTAGGACCTGCGGCGGCGGCGGCATGCGCGTGCCCCATTTGTGGCGGGTCCGTCGCCGACAGCCTATGACCTGCGGCGGCAACGACGGCATGCACGTACCCCGCTCGTGGACGGCTCTGACGGGAGCTTAGGACCTGTGGCGGCGGCGGCATGCGGATGCCCCATTTCAACGTTCGTGGTCAGCTCCGGCCTCCGGCGCCGGGAGCACCTTCCTTGTATCTCCATTGTGGAGCTAATTGCTGTTAACTAGTCTAATTTAATTGATGTATACCTGTAACGCCCCAAGATAGGTACTATGTAGATTTTAGTGTTCCAGCCAAGCCCGCATAATAACGATCCTAAAGAACGCCCACCAGGCATAACGTGCACGTCACAACACACACGTTATGCGGGTGGAATTGTGATAACATTACAACAGTTCTCGATGGAACCCACAAAACAACATATATACAACAACGACTCACCGAGTCAAGAGCAAAGATACAATACAAAGATCCAAAATAACAACGGAAGCGGGTAGCGTCCGGCTACGGACAAGAAACAAATTGGACTAAGAGTCCTGAAGATAAACGAAGGCACCATATCCCTGCCCAGGCCAAGCCGGAGGGATTCCCAAGCTAACGTCATCAGACTTCAAACCTGTCGGCTGCATTGGAATAGCAGCCCCGAAGGGGTCAATACTATAAACAGTACTGGCAAGTAATACTCACAAGATATCAAAGCTGGAATTCCGGGGGAAGAGGGTTAGCGATTGAGGCGGCGACAAGCAGCACTAATAACATATAGAGACACGCTACAACTTTCGTCTAAAGAGACAAGGTAAGAGAGCGCATAAGAAACCAAATAAACTACTCACCACACAAAAACCCGCCCAAGTATTACTCCCTCAGTCAACCACCCACGAGGAAGCAATAAGGGCAACTCACACGGTGGACAAGTTTTATGGATTATTATTCAAATAATCTATCTTACTAGTCAAGTTATAATATTTAGGTGCAAATTGTCTATGATCTTTTTAGCTAGCGCATTTCACCAAGTCGTCCATAACCGCGGACACGGCTTTTCGAAAAGATTTCACCCTACAGGGATGCGCCAATGAACCCACACGCATCGAAACACTCGCTTAGAGGTGTACCGGTGGATAAAGGTGTGATGTTAAATAATTATGCATGATTTTATAAGATACTCATATATGGTATAGGGATAGGGTTGGGGTCACACATCGGATTCGGGGACACTTCGGATTCGGAGAGGAAGTAGCCGAAGTAGTCGTCGTAGTCGAAGTAGTTGTCGTAGTCGAAGTAGTCGACGTCATGGAAGTAGTCGAAGTAGTCGTTCCAGTTGAAGTAGTCGAGGTAGTCGTCGTCGTGGAAGTAGTCGTAGTAGTCGCCGTCATGGCGGACCTTGGCGTTCCGGGCTTCGGGGTCAACGGGGTCCGGGGGGTCGGGGTTCGGAGATCTTGTTGGGTTCCGATAGGGGTAGAACTTGTCATATCCGTCTTCGGCCATCGGGTCGGAGAACTTGGATTCACGGAGTCGGGGAAGAACTTGTCGCATCGCCGTTCACGTTCATCGGGGTTCACGGCATCGGAGAACTTGCGTCGGTTCACGGCTATACGTCGGGAAAACGGGAAACGACCAGGGAACGAAAGATGTCGGGGAACGGAAACGGGAAACCTTCCCGTCGGGAAGCAGACATCAGGAAACGTCGGGGAACCATCATGGAGGCAGGAACAGGAACATCGGGGACAAAACGATGGGCACGGACAACATCAACGGGGACGCACGGCCGTGAGCCGGAGGGAAGCAGAGGAGGACGGCCGTGGGGGCAGAGGCGACGACGTCCGTGAGGGGAGGCCGGAGAGGTGGAGGCCGGGAAGAGCTGACCGGAGGAGGTCCTGCTGGTGGTGTCCGTCGGGAGGAGGAGGGTCGGGGAAGGGAGCCGGAGGCGCTTGAAGGCAGGGCCATGGCAGGTGGCGGCACGAGCTGATGCGGCGCGGCTGGAGGCGAGCTGGGGCACGGTCAGGAGGAGGGGAGGGGAGGCCGACGGCGGCGATCTAGAGGGAGGAGGAGGCGCGTGTGGACAGGAGACGACGGGCGGGCTCGGGCGGTGAAAGAACAAACAATGCCCGGATGTCGCCTAGAGGGGGGGTGAATAGGCGATTTAAAGCTTTTCTAATTAGGGGCTTGATAATTGCGGAATAAAACTATGTGTTTAAATTAACAAGCCAACAACCTAATATGCTAGGGTTACCTATGTGCACCAACAACTTATGCTAAGCAATTAAAGCAACAAGGTGATAGCAAGATATGAACTTCAAGCACGAAGGCTATCACAATGTAAATTGCATAAGTAAAGCTCGGGTATAGAAATAACCGAGGCACGCGGAGACGAGGATGTATTCCCGAGTTCCTCCTTGTTAAGGGAGTACGTCTCGTTGGAGGGGTGTGAGCTCGCCACAAAAGGCCTACTCAAGATGCCACAAAGGCCTCACCCTATTCTCCGATGAACCTCACCCAAGGGATTGGTTCACCTTCCACTATCGGAATCCTTCGAGGCGGATTCCGGAGCCCTTTACAACTTCTCCTTGGGGCACACACCCACAACTCAATTGGGGGCTCCCAAACTCGTGCCGAAGCTTCACAACTCGAAGACTTCACGGCACCTCCACACCGTCTAGGGTACACAATGCACCCAAGAGGCAACAAGCTCTTGGGAACACAATGCACCCAAGAGTAACAAGCTTCTCAACCTTCAACTTCACGTATCACCGTGGAGAGAGCAACCCGATGCAACTAATGCAAGAGGCAAGAACACACGAAGTGGTCAAGTCCTTCACTCTCAAATTCCAACCAAGCAACAAATGCTTTGGGGGGAATAAGAGAGGAAGAACAAAGGGGATGAGCACAAGGCAACCCCAAATCTAGATCCACAAGTTTCCCTCACTTAGAGGGGATTTTGATTGGTGGAATGGTAGATCTAGATCTCCTCTCTTGGAACCCTAAATTTGGGCAAGAATCATTGGAGGGGAAGAGAGGAATCAAGCTCACAAGGATTAGGGCAAAGGGGAAGAGCAAGAACAAGTGAGCAAGAGCAGCAACCAGGTTTTGGGGGGGAAGGAGGCTTTTTATAGCCTCCCCCAAAAACTAGCCGTTGGAGCCTGTCCAGGCCGGAGACTCCGGAGTAAGTGACCGGAGACTCCGGCCTGCTGGGTCATCGGGGAGGCCGGAGATTCCGGTCCTTGGGGCCGGAGACTCCGGCCAGGCCGGAGACTCCGGGCACCCTCCGGGGGTGCTCCGGACCCCTATCCAGAGGCGCACCACACAGATGCAAAGACTGAGAAAAAAGAGGAGGGCCGGAGAATCCGGGTCCTCGGGCCGGAGACTCCGGTGGGCCGGAGACTCCGGTCCTTCTCCGGGGGAACTCCGGACCCCTGTCCAGAAGCGCACCACAGCAGACAAACGGCAGCGAAAAACACAGGCCGGAGACTCCGGGTCCTTGGGGGCGGAGACTCCGGTGTGACCGGAGACTCCGGACCCTCTCCGGGGTAGATCCAAATAGAGAAAACCAGAACTGCCATAACTTTTGCAAATGAAGTCCGAATCGAGTGAATCCAATTTTGTTGGAAAGAGGACGACAAGAGCTTACCCTACAAAAACGGCAGCGAAAATATGAAACAAGCAAAGGAGATTGTGCGGAGGGATGGAATGGTGAGACCTTTCCAAGCGGATGAACCGGCAAAATCTCCAACACCGAAAACGCATAAGCTTTTCATCAAGACTCCGTTTTCAATGATCTTGGGCTTGTTTCGAAGATAATCACAAGCCCTACAATATCATGCATATACACATCATAGTCTATCATGTGAGGAGGAAATCATAAGGAGAGAGTTTGACCTCTCGTAGAAGAGACAAACCGGTAAAACCTCCGATATCAAAAACACAAGAAGATATTCACGAGATCCGTTTTTTATGAACTAGAGCTTGGTATGGAGATGAACACAAGCTCTAAATTCTCACATGGATAAAAGCCAAATAAGAACCAATAAAGATGATTGCATGGATGCAAAGGTTTGAGCTCTCTACGACGATACGATCACGATATTCGGTCGAGAGCCCCTCTTGATAGTACGGCTATCTATCCTATAATCCGGTCTCTCACTAAACATCATGAGACCGGTAAAATAGAAACCCTACCAAGATCATACCTTTGCCTTGCGCTTAAACCACATGAGGTCGATGAAGACGATCTTCAACTCCTCAAGACGCACCACCTTTCTTCATTGCGCTTCGCTTGGTGAAGATTCACATGACGCTCCCCCATACACCAAGATGGGGAAAGCACTCTTCGGCATATCTTCACTTGGACTTGAGTGTCGATCAACCCGCACTTAGCCTTGATCAACACAAATCTTTTCTTCCCTTGAGCTTGACTCCAACAAATGGAGACAAGCAAGCTTGGCCTTGATCAACAAATGATCTTGACACAAGCTAAAGGACAACCTACACATAGAGCTCAATGCAAATATTAGTCCATAGAGATTGTCATTAATTACCAAAACCATGCATGGGATCAACCATGCACTTTCAGGCGGCCATGGAGGTTGTCGACGACGGCGCGGAGGACAGGCGGGGAGGAGGCGGTGGCGGAGGTCGAGGTAGCACGGGAGAGGAGTAGCAGGGGGCGGCCGGAGCTGGCCATGGTCGGAGGCGCCACGAAGAGGAGAGCGGCAGGGGTCGCGGGAGCCGGCGGGGAGGAGCCAGGGAGAGGACATCGGCGACAGGAAGGGAGGTGGAGAGCAGCAAAGGAGAACCGGTCAGGCCGGGGAGCTCGGGAGAGAGGACGACCACGGGCGTGCTGCGGGGATGAGGAGAGGAAGAAGAGAGAGAAAGAGGAAAAAGAAAGAAGGAAAAGAGAAAGAAGAGAGGGTCCAGGGACCCGAAAAGAAAGGGCAGGGACTTGATTGCAAGCTGGAAGGATCTGCTCGCGAAAAACAGAAAACAGAGGAGGGTGGCTGCAAGAGGCAGGGGGTGGGAAAAGAAGTTTCCAGAGGAAACCCTAGGGTTGGAGGTTAGGTGGGCTTTGGGCCGGTTTGGGCTACTCTCTCGCAATTCTCAAAACATTTTTTATTCCTTTTGCAAAACAATTTTGGCAAAATAATTTTAGAAAACGGAGATGAACGTCTCGGTAAAACTTTTGCGACAATTTTAGCAAAATAAAATAGGGTTTAATAAAAATAGTTTTTGTTGCCAAAATATGCGTTGCGCATGATGCTGATGTCATGATGATGCAAAAAGGAAAAACAAGCAAAATCTAATTTGGGGAAAACCCCGGGACATTACAACCGACACCACTAATAAGGGATCTCGCCCCGAGATCCACGATACCGTCGAAGGGAAGAAGAGCAAGGTAAACTATCGAATCTTCTCGCTCCATGTTGTTCTTCTCGACACCACTAACAAGAGATTCTTGCTCACGTCGATGGCGATGACCTTCCATCGAGATCCTTTCCGAAGATCGAACCTATTAGGTAAAAGGCAAGTGAACGTCCACCCATGAAGATGCTATAACCGAAAGATAGATAAGAGAGAAGATTTAAATCACACAAAGGTAAGAGGGGGAATAGCAGAGGGATAAGGAATAAACAAGAGTCCTATTGAGATCTTTTCAAATAACTTTTAGCAAAATATTTTGGACACTCTACAAACAACGACCATTAGCTAGGGTATCCTACAGGCAAACTGGACCTGCGGGGTATCAAAGAACCATGGCTCTGATACCACTTTGTAACGCCCCAAGATCGGTACTATGCAGATTTTAGCGTTCCAGCCAAACCCGCATAATAACGATCCTAAAGGATGCCCACCAGGCATAACGTGCACGTCGCAACACACACGTTATGCGGGTGGAATTGTGATAATATTACAACAGTTCTCGATGTAACCCACAAAACAACATATATACAACAACGACTAACCGAGTCAAGAGGAAAGATACAATACAAAGATCCAAAATAACAACGGAAGCGGGTAGCGTCCGGCTACGGACAAGAAACAAATTGGACTAAGAGTCCTGAAGATAAACGAAGGCACCATATCCCTGCCCAGGCCAAGCCAGAGGGATTCCCAAGCTAACGTCGTCAGATTTCAAACCTGTCGGCTGCATTGGAATAGCAGCCCCGAAGGGTCTGTACTATAAACAGTACTGGCAAGTAATACTCACAAGATATCAAAGCTGGAATTCCGGGGGAAGAGGGTTAGCGATTGAGGTGGCGGCAAGCAGCACTAACAATATATAGAGACACGCTACAACATTCTTTCAAAGAGACAAGGTAAGAGAGCGCATAAGAAACCAAATAAACTACTCACCACAAAAAAACCCGCCCAAGTATTACTCCCTCGGTCAACCACCCACGAGGAAGCAATCAGGGCAACTCACACGGTGGACAAGTTTTATGGATTATTATTCAAATAATCTATCTTACTAGTCAAGTTATAATAATTAGGTGCAAATTGTCTATGATCTTTTTAGCCAGCGCATTTCACCAAGTCGTCCATAACCGCGGACACGGCTTTTCGAAAAGATTTCACCCTGCAGGGATGCACCAATGAACCCACACGCATCGAAACACTCGCTTAGAGGTGTACCGGTGGAGCGTTCGACGCAATACTTCCCTTCTCTACAAACAAGTCCAGGGAGCCACCTAGCTAGGTCTGATCCACCTTGAGAGTCCGACCGAAGCTTCGAGGTGGGCCTAACCGTTGCGTGGGCGGCTTCGGGAGGGAACACTCATACGATTGCCCCTCCTTCCACACTCGATAAATGAACGTACCGCAAGCCCTACCGTAGTAACCACGTAACCATCATCATCTTACCTTCTCATCATCATCACCATTCTACGCGCGCAAATGGAAATACCCGAACTACTTGTGACACATGGACAGGTTTGAGGATTCGGTAATAGATTGCGGGGAGGTCCATAGAACTCCCACATATGGTTAGTGCGCTCAGTCTTGGATCAGCGGAAAAGAACGCGGGTCCTAGGCGACACTAGCAGAACAAATCACCACGATTGGCCTTCCGCCGGTGCCTTATCTTTATTATATTATTCTCATCGCAACAGAAAAAAAAATAACATTTTAGTTGAGCCTAGCTATCATGTTAACAACAAGACTAGATAACGAGATAACAGGACTCAAGCAAAGCACCTAAGCATGCACTAGGACTCGCAAGGCTAACAAGGTAAACAAGCAACAGATAATAGGATGTGGGGGTGTGGCTATATCATGGCTGCCAGGTAAACATGCATATAGGATCGGGACACCAGCATCGTGACATAAGGCTAGCAAGGAACAAAAGATAGGACGAGTAAGAGACAGAAAACAAGCAAAGATAGCAAGGAAGTATCACTTGCCTGCAATCCGGTAGAGGTAGCTGAACTTGTCGTTGCTCACATCAACTCATCGTCCTATTCCCGAAGAAGGAACAAACACTGGGCAACGGAAAAGATGCATTTTACTACTACGACAAAAGAAGCGGCATGTTGATGACATAAAAGCATGACAAATTAAAGGTTATCCAATTTTATTCCCCTAACACATGGCAAAGCATTTTAAATGGGATCGGTGCACAATATAGATGCACCGGACAAAACCCCATAATTAAAGTTGGATTTATTCAACTAAATGGATAAAGGTGCGATGTTAATTAATTATGCATGATTTTATAAGATACGCATATATGGTATAGGGATAGGGTTGGGGTCACACATCGGATTCGGGGACACTTCGGATTCGGAGAGGAAGTAGCCGAAGTAGTCGTCATAGTCGAAGTAGTTGTCGTAGTCGAAGTAGTCGACGTTGTGGAAGTAGTCGAAGTAGTCGTTCCGATTGAAGTAGTCGAGGTAGTCGTCGTCGTGGAAGTAGTCGCAGTAGTCGCCGTCATGGCGGACCTTGGCGTTCCGGGCTTCGGGGTCAACGGGGTCCGGGGCGTCGGGGTTCGGAGATCTTGTCGGGTTCCGGTCGGGGTAGAACTTGTCGTATCCGTCTTCAGCCATTGGGTCGAGAACTCGGATTCACGGAGTCGGGGAAGAACTTGTCGCATCGCCGTTCACGTTCATCGGGGTTCACGGCATCGGAAAACTTGCATCGGTTCACGGCTTCACGTCGGGAAAACGGGAAATGACCGGGAAACGGAAGACGTCGGAGAACGGAAACGGGAAACCTTCCCGTCGGGAAATAGACATCGGGAAACGTCGGGGAACCGTCATGGAGGCAGGAACAGGAACATCGGGGACAAAACGACGGGCACGGCCAACATCAACGGGGACGCACGGCCGTGAGCTGGAGGAAAGCAGAGGATGACGGCCGTGGGGGCAGAGGCGACGACATCCGTGAGGGGAGGCCGGAGAGGTGGAGGCCGGGAAGAGCTGGCCGGAGAAGGTCCTGCTGGTGGTGGCCGTCGGGAGGAGGAGGGTCAGGGAAGGGATCCGGAGGCGCTTGAAGGCAGGGCCATGGCAGGTGGCGGCACGAGCTGATGCGGCGCGGCTGGAGGCGAGGTGGGGCGCGGTCGGGAGAAGGGGAGGGGAGGTCGACGGTGGCGATCTGGAGGGAGGAGGAGGCGCGTGTGGACAGGGGACGACGGGCGGGCTCGGGCGGCCATGGAGGTTGTCGACGATGGCGCGGAGGACATGCGGGGAGGAGGCGGTGGCGGAGGTCGAGGTGGCGCGGGAGAGGAGCAGCAGGGGGCGGCCAGAGCTGGCCATGGTCGGAGGCGCTGCGAAGAGGAGAGCGGCAGGGGTCGCGGGAGCCGGCGGGGAGGAGCCGGGGAGAGGACGTCGGCGACGGGAAGGGAGGTGGAGAGCAGCAGAGGAGAACCGGTCGGGCCGGGGAGCTCGGGAGAGAGGACGACCACGGGCGTGCTGCGGGGATGAGGAGAGGAAGAAGAGAGAGAAAGAGGAAAAAGAAAGAAGGAAAAGAGAAAGAAGAGAGAGGGTCCAGGGACCCGAAAAGAAAGGGCAGGGACTTGATTGCAAGGTGGAAGGATCTGCTCGCGAAAAACAGAAAACAGAGGAGGGTGGCTGCAAGAGGCAGGGGGTGGGAAAAGAAGTTTCCAGAGGAAACCCTAGGGTTGGAGGTTAGGTGGGCTTTGGCCCGGTTTGGGCTACTCTCTCGCAATTCTTAAAACATTTTTATTCCTTTTGCAAAACAATTTTGGCAAAATAATTTTAGAAAACGGAGACGAACGTCTCGGTAAAACTTTTGCGACAATTTTAGCAAAATAAAATAGGGTTTAATAAAAATAGTTTTTGTTGCCAAAATATATGTTGCGCATGATGCTGATGTCACGATGATGCAAAAAGGAAAAACAAGCAATATCTAATTTGGGGAAAACCCCAGGACATTACAATACCTTTCTAAGTTAACTGAAGCTGGTCCCAACCGCATCCTATGCCGTGAAGCAAACAAACGCTGAAAACGGTACGATCCGAGATACCCATCCTCAAAACCTGAGTGGTTCCATTTCATCACTCTGAAGCGAGCAACCAAACACACGCTTACTCGCGATCGATCCGCGGCCGCCGCCGCAGGTGCTTGCGCGCCCCTGATCACGCCGAGATCCTTGCCGCATCCGCTGTCCTTTTTCTTTTTTCCAGTTGGGTTATTAGGACAACTGCAACAGATTGATTTAAAGGACGCTGCTAAAACAAGGTCGACCTCATTTTGGGCTAACCCGAGGTCACCTAGACAATACTGTTTTTGGCAAAAGACTATCTTTCCTCGATAGGTAAACGCGCGCGCGGGAGCGCACAGGACGCGCTCGGGATCGCGACGAAGCGCACGCAAAATCTAGAGATCGACCAAGTCTGTAAGAAAAAAACGTCCCCGTTCCCCTTCTTCCTCCCCTCGCCCTCTACTCCAGCAAGAAAAACGTAACCAGAAAAGAAAGCAAAAATTCCATCCTCATATGCAGATCTGGAGAAAAAACGGCGGCTACATCCACTGGGAAAATTCCTTTTCCCTCTTGGCGATCCACCACCGTCCCCGAACCTACAGAAACCTCCGTGAGTTCTCCCCATCCATCACTGGAAGTCCCTTCCTCCACCCCCCAACTCTTCCCCATGGCCCCATCCCCTAGTTCCACCAGGTGTTGCATGGAAGTTTTCATTGCATAGAAGAACGATTCAGTAGATTTTCCATGAAAAAAAAAGCAAAACCCAGATTCGGTAGCAAAAAAAGAGAGAGTTTAATTGGATTCCCAGATTTGAAACTGGAGTTTACCAGAGTTTACGTGCTGGAGTATGTAGCTTATCTCAAATGGAAGCTTTCAAGAAAGTACAGCTAGCAAAATAAACTAGAACTATAAGAAGTACGTAGCTTATCTCAAATGGAAACTGTAAGGAGCATGTAGCTTATCTCAAATGGAACTGGAGTTTAGCAGATGTTACATGCTGTAGGGAGCATGTAGCTTATGTCAAATGGAACTTTCAAATAAGGTACTGCTAGCAAAAAGAAACTTGAACTGTAGACCGGTACAAGTTGCAGTTTTGAAACTAACAAAGTTACATCCACATGGTTGACGGAAACTTGTCACCAAACATAAGAATTTGCTGCTTCCTGCCATTGCACCATTGTCTTGCTGTCAATTTCTTCCTACGAAAACTGTTTTGCATGTTGATTGCCCCGTTGTTCCCCTCAGATTAAAACAGATGAGAAACACAGCTTTATCTCCCATCAAGGTGCCGAAGAACCCAACTTCGGAGCGCCACATGGATCTCTGAGCAAAAAATCACGTCCAAAACTGAAATAAACAAAGGGATGCAATCTAGTTCCCTTATTATGTTCATAAATAGCACGGGGGGCATTATCTTCTGTATGCATATGAGAGTAACAAGCACAGTTACAGGGGATACCCCATTGAGGTATGACATCCATGGTATGTTCATAACATCCAAAAAAGGACAGACCCAGAGGCTCCCACACAAGGTGGGGTTTGGGGAGGGATTATAGGAACCTAGTCTTACCCCTGCAAAGTGCAGTGCAGGGAGGCTGGTTCGAAACCAGGACCTCTTGGCACAAGTGGGGAGGACCTCACCACTACACCAAGGCCTGCCCTCATTCATAACATCCAAAACTACTACTAAATTACAACCCGAGAATTACTTCCTGGATAGTTTAGAACTACATCCCAAAAACACCATATACAAAAGTTCCATAAAATTTGACACCCGAATTATACATCTGATAGGAAGGATGCCATCTAGTTGGATATAAAAAGTTCCATCTGATTTGACAAAATATTTCAACCTATATAACATATACACAGAATACTCATTCCCCCCTTATGTTATATCTAACCAGAACAAAAAAACGCCCATATATAAAGTTCCATCTAGTTTATAATTAAACCTTGGTGACATCTAAATGGCAATCAACTATCGTTGAATATTGTAGGACATTATCTGGTTGTCATCTAGTTCCATCTAGTTCGGTATCTTGTCATCTTAAAAATTACATTCTTATATGTAGGAAACCATATAAAAAGTACCATCTAATTCGACAATTAAGCATAGTTTAAATCTAGTTCACAGTGAAAAAAGGAACATCCAACCTAGACAAGCACATGTATCTAACTAGACAAAAGTTACATCTATATGGCACCACATATGAAGTCACCGTATAATTATAAATATAGTTTTACATCTGACTGGAAAATGAAAACACCATCGAGTCCACTATCTGGTTTTCCATATTGAGAATTCCATTGTATAGACAAAAACACCATATATGGAAGTTCCATCTAATATGATACCTAATATTACATCTGACCGGAAGGATGCCATCTAGTTCGACATAAAAAGTTCCATCTAATTTGACATAACCTGTATCACTGTATGACATATACACAGAATACTAATTCCCCCTTATGCTACATCTAACCAGAACGAAAACACCCATATGAAAAGTTATTGATAATTAAATTCTACATGCATGACCCTCATATAAAAAGTTCCATCTAGTTTATAATTAAATCTTGATTACATCTAAATGATAGTTAACAGCCATCTAAATGATACCTATCAAATAAAGCACCACGTAAAGCCCCAATGTAACTCACACAATCCACTCAAGAAGTCACATCTATGTTAAACCGGTTGTTCATGTTTGCATCTATCCCCGTGTTGAAAAATCATCATGTAAGATAGACCTACCTAAAAATGGCACCACCCAACAGGCCTATATCACATCCTAGCAGTTACCAATACCTAGCAAAAGCGCTCACCTAGACTCCAAATGTAATTCACAGACAAAACACATGGTTATATCACATCCCAGGGAGAAGATCCGGTGCGGGCAGTCAGTGAGGCCTTCCCATCTTGGACACCAGATGATTCATACCATAACAATGGGAAAAGAAAAGAGGATCTCCCCTTGAGCATGGGAAGGCTCATCACCTTGCATCAACTTGATTTTTTTTACTTGCATTTTATCGAACAGGTGCTGTGTACGTCTACTGGCTAGAGCTAAAAGCTTGAGAAACTAAAAATCTGAACAGGTTTGCACGAGCTTGTGTTGCAGCATAGGAACCGAGGAGCATCTGATTGAGGTTGACTTGTGCTTTGCGTACCTTGTCGGGAAGGAGCAGCAGGAGGCTTGTCAGGAGCGACGAGAGGAGTCGCACGAAGGAGCCGTACCTGGCTCATGGTGTTGGTCGCCGGCGTCCCTAGGCGACGGGAAGATCCGTAGCAGCTATGTGCACAGGGGCGCGCTCCCATCCCTTCACGCCTTCCTCCTCCCGCCAGGAAGAGCACGGCCGGCCGCCTGCGTCGCCAGCATGGGAGCCAACGTGGCGCTCGATGAGGGCGGCAATTGCGAGTTCGCCGTCACAGGTGCTACACGAAGTGAGATGAGGGAGGATGGGGAGGAGCTAGCGGGGACGATGAGGTTGAGGGAGGCCATGGGCTAATGGGAGGAGGCGCTGCTGGTGACGAGTTGTGGACAACGCTAGTCACGAGCGCCTCTGACGAGGAGCGAAGCACCGTGGCCTTGAGTGGAAGAGCAAGAGCTCCCACCTGATCTCTCGTCGATGGCGCAGGATCGCCGGATCTGTAGTAAGGAGCAGCGCGGGGGTGGGTGAGGTCGTGAGGGAGCAATTTGGGGGAGGGGGAAATGGGGGAAGAAGAATGGACGAGCTCCTCGTCTCTCTCAACAAAAGCGGTGGCCCCGAGCTTGATGTGTGCCAGCCATCCGATCCGGATCGCGCGGCGCCAAAGTGTGACCTCGCAATTAGCCAGAACGAGGTCGGCGGGGAATTAGAAATTGCGCGATTTAAATAGGGTGATCACAAAAAACGCGCGTACGCTTTGTGATTACCCTGGCGCACGGGACTTGTCGAACCGATCCGTGGATGGAGTTCTAGTTTGCATGCCTAAAACTAGCAGATAGCTATATAAAGTCAAAATAGATGACATCATCTATATACAAAACTATTCTGAATTAAAAAAAATCTATAACTTTTAAATCGAGCGTCCAAATTAAAGTTGGTTTTCACCGTAGTGTTCCTCACGACAAAACTTCGAAACTATATCCCACATGAACCTATTCTGCTAATTGTTTACAAAAAGCAACTTTTTACTATAAACTTGCTTTTCCATCCAAGAAGTTGCTTTTTAAATAGAAACTATGTATATCGATAGACAATTTTTAGAATAAACATGATTTTCTCTCTTAAAACCGAAAAGTTGGCCGTTGCTTGGACTAAAAATACGACCCTTGCTCCTCACATTTTTTTATATTTGTAATAAAAAAGTTTATAGCATAAAGTTTCTTTCCGTGCCTGTTTGTATTACAAAGTTGGTTTTCTGATAGAAGAGCAAGTTTATAGTACAAAGTTGCTTCTCGTGCCAGTTTATATTACAAAATTGGTTTTGTTTTAGAAAAGCAAGTTTATAGTACAAATTTGCTTTTCAAAACTAGATCTCACATGAACACTTTCTGATAAATATTTTGAAAAAAAAATTGTTCAGGAACATACAATTTATAGTAAAAACTTGCTTTTCCTGCGAAGAAGTTGATTTTTAAAATAGCAACTATGTATGTCGGTTGACAACATTGCAGAACAAGCATGATTTTCTTATAAACCGACGAGTTTACCATTGATTGGATTAATAACAAGCCTCCTCCTAATGTGTTTGTGTTAAGGAAGTTTACAGTACAAAAGTTTTTTCATGTCAGTTTATAGAACAGAGTCCATTTTGAGATAGAAACACCCATTTATAGTACAAAGTTGCATTCAGATACTATTAATTTGAATATGTCTATACTAGATCTTGCTTTGAAAATATAGTTAACATAAACACGACGCTGAAATTGGTTTGTAATTTCATCCACGATATGAATGTGATATTTGATTATTAACAAGTCTGCCTTCTTCCTCATATTTTTTCGTGTTTTGTGATAGAAAAGCATGTTTATAGTACAAAGTTTCTTTTCGTCCCCAATTTATAGTACAAAGTTGTTTCTTGATAGAAAAGCAAGTTTGTAGTACAAATTTGCTTTAAAAAATAATAACTATGTATGTCGACAAATAATATTTGCAGAGCAAGCATGCTTTTCTCTCATAAAAAGACAAGTTGTCCATTAGTCGGATTAAAGACAAGCCCCCCTCCTCATCATATTTGTTTTCATGTTTGTGGTAGAAAAACAAATTTGTAGTATAAAATTGTTTTTATGTGAGTTTATATCACAAAATTGCTATCGTGATGATAGAAAAGCAACTTTATAGTACAAAGTTGCTTTTTGAAAATAATCCTCAGAATATATTCGTGTGGGATCTAGTTTCCAATTGCAAGGAACACTACGAGAAAACCGATTTCGATTTGGATGCTCCATTTAAAAAGTTATGCTTATTCAAAAAACTGAAATAGGTTTGCAATTGGCTAACGTCATCTATTTTGTCTGCATATATATGCGTGCGCTTAGACTAGAGAGAGAGAGAGCGTGTGCTGTGAAGCAACGTCTTTTAAATGGATGCAGAATACATTCGTTTTTTATCTGTTTGGGTTGTAGGTATACATACGTCTAGTCAGAGTCTGTCCTTTCTTGGTTAGTGCATCGAATAGGTCGACCCATTTGTTTTGTCATTTTTCAACAATTTTCATTTTCTATTTATGAACAAATGAGATAGTAAATAAATATAATTCCTCCTATCCATATTAATTGTCAGCGAATCGAATATATCTAGCACTAAAACATGTCTAGATGCATCTGATTCAATGACAATTAATTTGGATCGAAGGGAGTAGCATTTGACATTGTATCAAAATAATATATCCCAGTTGACATACAACATTGTACCAAAAGAATTGCACGAGTCACGGTGATTCGGGCCTCCTCGGCTTGTATCATACATAAATATGGACAATGATCATACATCTCTCTCGGCGTCATCTTCGCTTATTCGGGTACCAAAACATTTTTTGGGGGTCACGCAGCTCGCATAGACTGCCATGACCCGAGCCTCTTCGTTTTGTATCGCGAGCTCTGCCTCCTTTTGCTTGACATCCACTTTCTTGGCTCTTATCCTGGCCTTCCCAGCTCTTGTCTGGGCCTCCTCGGCTCATGTTCGGGCATTGGTATCATCAATCTCGATCCTCTTCTTTTGTATCTTGATTTGTTTTCATTGCCTCCTCTATCTCACGGTGTTTCCTCCCTTCCCTCTCTTCCCGCTTCCTAGTATACACCTCCTTGATGACCATGAACCCCTTCAATGTATCTTGAAATGCGATTGTCGAGGCATCACGCTTTGTATCTAGCTTGGAGTTGGTCCTCCCTGTCGGCCTCTTCTCACTTGGAGCCCTCTCCTCAAGATCGATGACCGATGATCCCGCCCCTCTTTTGAGTGACGCATAGATGCCTTTCCACTTTTCACAACACTGAGTCAAGCTAAATGCATTGCCCGCATGTTGGGCCTTGAAAGTATCCAAAGCTTGCAATACCTATATGTAGAAATGAAACCAAAAAATACATTCATACGTATAGAAGGATGGTAGATGCTCATATGAAGTGGGCAAGAAAATATACCAGGTCCTTGCCGCCAATGCCACTCACAGGCCAGAAAAGGACATGATCATATGCACTACAAAATTTGTTTACCTCCGATTGGATCAAGCCCCGCCTCTTTTGATGTGAAAATTCAGTTCGATCTAATGGACTTTGGGGGTCCAAGCCTATTCGATCAAGAAAGTAGCGAGAAATCCTATTCCAATAAGAACCACCCTTTTGCTCGGCACCCGTAATTAGATCTTGTCCAATATCCATCCATGCATTGCAAATTATCACGTCCTACTCCTCTGTGTATGCTCTGCTCCTCTGGCTTTAGCGCCTCTTTTGTAACCGGCCTTATTGAGATAGCTCGTCCTCAAAATTGAGTGGCTCATTCTCGATATGGACACCTTGATCTTGAGTATCTTCTTCATCAATATCTTGAGTAGTGGCCTCATTGATCATGTTCACCATTAGATCATATTCGTCCTCGTACTACCTTAGGTCGTATGGCATCGGAGTCGGCATTTTAGCAAACATGTTGCGACCTTCAGGAAGATTGGCCGGGCAGACCACTAAAAGAGCATGGCGCCCCCATATGTGGTTTTGGTAATTAATGACAAACCCTATGGACTAATGGTTGCATTGAGTTGTGTTTGTAGACTTATCCATAGGCAATGCTTGAAGACCATCTATTGGTTTCAAGTTTGGAAGAAGAAGACTATGTGATGACCAAGATGTTCAAGGTGTTATCCGAACAATGGTCATGATGGTGTTGAAGCATATTACAAGTATGTCTTGAAGAATAAGATTGTGTGAACATTCAGGTTTACCTTCAAAATGTCATCTTATGAAGAGAGAAGAAAAGATACAAGGTATCTTTCTATGGGTGTGCATCAAGAGAAAGATCCCATATAGCCCAGAGGATGAGGACAAATTGGTGCTCGTCATCAAGTCTGAGAAGTGCAAGCTCAAGATGGTGAATCGTGAAGAAATCATGTGCTTGAAGCCTGCCACTCATTCAGAGATAATGGTCAAGTGAAGACGCGCCTAAGAGAGGCTTTCCCATAATGGTTTATGGGGGAGCCATATGAGAGTGTTCACCAAGCGAAGCGCAATCAAGAAAGGTGTTCCAACTTGAGGAGATCATGATCGTCATCATATAAGCTCAAGTGGAATACGCAAGGTAAAGGTATGATCTTGATAGGGTTTCTATTTTATCGGTCTCAAGGTGATAGTTGGGAGACCGGGTCATACAATAGATAACTGTACTATGAAGAGGGGCTCTCAAATGAGTTATGTCATATCGGTCGTAGAGAGTTCAAACCTTTGCATCCTTGGCATCATATTTCTTGTTTTTATTTGACTCTTATCGAGGTGAGTACTTGGTGCTTGTCGTGATCTTCATGACAAGCTAAAATTCCTTCAAAAACGAGAATTGCATGCATCTTCTATTGCATTTTCGATGTGGGAGATTTTGCCGGTTCATCAGTGAGGACGGTTCACACCTTGCTACCCCCTGCCACAATCTCCATTGCATGTTCTTAATATTTTATGAGCCTCGGGGCGTCGCCTCCACCTTCTGTGTTGCCTCCTCCTCCAACGTCGTCCTCCTTGACGATGACGGCAGCAACACTGAGGACAGTGACAAGAGCGTGGACTGGGACAAGTTCGCGGCCGAGGAGGAGTAGGGTTAGGGTTAGGTTTAGGCCAGTGTATTGTTTATATTTCATTCAAAAACTTATAAATTATAAGAAATTTTGAAATGAAATTTAAACCATTTATCTTTCCTTTTTAGTTGATTTGGGGGTGCCACCCTGGACATCACCTCGAAATATGCCAGACAGGTGTTCGACATCCCAAAGTGGACACAATTTGGGAGGGTGTCGGCGAAATTTGAGAGTGTTGCTGAAGATGCTCTTATCGATCCAATCTACTTAGTAAAGAGATGGGGTATGGCCCCATGTAAGAGCATCTCTAGCAGTGCCCGTAAACCATGGAACCGAAAACGCTGTTTACGGTTCGCTGAAATCACTTTTATGGGCTGAAAACAGCCGCGGCAGAACAAAAACCGTAAAGCCGAACGGATTCTGTTTTACCACTCGGATTTACAGTTTCTGTTCTGCCACGACTGTTTTCAGCCCATAAACTTAAAAACACAAATATGTGAAATTCATCACAAATATGTCAAATTCATCACAATTCCGACATAAGGTTGAATTAACTTAGTTTTGAATCTCATGTCCATAAAATCTCATCCAAATGCCCAAAAACTTGCATCCAAATGCCCACCACCATCATCCAAATGCCCACAGGGAAATCAATCAGCGCCATCACCACCACCACCACTGCCACCACCACCTCCGCCACTTGCCATTGCTTACTTCCTTCTCTCGAAGATCTCCTTCGTTGCTATGTCGTGCCACTCTTTGGTTATGTCGTCCATCACATTGCGGTCCATCATCATTATCTTGCTCTCTTCGGCAAGGAGCTTGGCCACGGACTTGTTCTCGTCGGCTTTGGCACGAATCTCTTCAATGGACACCTTCCGTATCCCCTCCTCCAGGAGGTGTTGCCACCTTTCTTTCTTCTCTTGAGCTTTCTTCTCGGCTAAGATCATCTTTGCTTCAATTGTCTTGGCCACCATCGTCTCATTGGATTTCACCATGTGCTCTATCTTCTCTCTCAAACTAAATGCCTCGGCTTGGGTCTTTACCTTCTCCTTGGCCTTCTTGTTTCCGTCGGGCCTGTTCTTGTTTCTTCCTCCTCCTCCTTCCGCATCTTCTTCATCTTCATCATCATCTATTTTGGTGGCCACCTTCTTTGGTTCTTGGTCTCTCAACTTCCACTTCTCGCTATTCTCGCTATTCTAAAGGACATGGTGGCAATAGTCAGAACCAGAATCAAAATCAAAACCAGAACCAGGGAAGTAACAAGCGGCCATATGGAGACAACTCTGACCTAGTGGCTAACACAAACACTGGGGTCAGACGCAAGGACAACAATTCTCAGGGTATCAAGGACGTAGGCCGACCACAGAGGAGGGTCCTGGCGAGTCCATGCCCTAAACACGCCAGAAACGGCAAGTGTGGTCACACCTTGGGACAGTGCGTGGATTTGCAGCGTGCCAGATTACCAGGACCAGGAAATAGAGGCAACAACAATGGATATAGAGGAAACAATGGTGATGGAGGACCCGGCAACCACGATGGAGGAGCCGGCAATAACCCTAACCAACCTCAAGGAGGAGGAAATCAACAGGGCGGGTTTCCAGCATAACCCGAAGCAGCTTCACGATGACAATGGGCAGTATTATGTCACAACTCGGCCACAGAACCCGAGTCGTGGCAGTTACCATGTCTTC